>CM063602.1:7048439-7154621 GCA_032356905.1 Salix exigua | reverse complement strand
ATAATCACCACCAATTATATTTTTATATTTTTTTGTGTTAATTTAAACAGGCCGAGTACAAGCCCTTGAAGAAGGCAGTGATGGCGTTTTTCTTCTCGGTGATAACTCCTTTCGGAATTGCTATCGGCATTGCACTGTCCAGAATGTACAAGGAAAACAGCCCTAATGCATTGATCACCGTTGGATTGCTCAACTCATCGTCTGCCGGACTCTTGATTTACATGGCATTGGTTGATCTTCTAGCTGCCGATTTCATGGGTCCAAAATTACAGGGAAGCATCAAGCTCCAGCTCAAATCTTACGTGGCTGTGCTTCTGGGTGCGGGTGGCATGTGTCTAATGGCAAAATGGGCGTGACGTGGCTCCTAGTTTCTCCCCGGAATCCGTCAACTTTCCCGTGTCACAGTACTTCAAAATTGTGTCTCTCGTACGAGTTCCTTCAAAGTTTTCTTCTTCTTCTTCTTCTTCTTCTTCTTTCCTTTTCTGTTTTATGAGGGTGTTTGTTACATAGTTTTGATGTTTCAGCAATATATATGATATATTTCGTGTTAATTTTCAGTCTTTTTTTCATTAATTATTTCAATTTGAATATAAAAACTAATCACATTCCAATCAAATTATTTAACAATAGACATTGTGTGATGACAAAAGATTTAAGATCTGCACAATAGATCTCGAGTTCGAGTCAGAGTATACATCTCTTTTAAAAACCTATAACAGTCAAAATTTTACCCACTTATCTAAACCCACAAAAATATATTTTCCAGAAAATATGATTTCATCTAATAAAAAAAAAGAGTTTAAATCTCCATTTCGGATAATCTTACCACACGAGCTAGGTCCAAATATACATAAAGTGAAAAAAAATGGATAGAATTAATGAAACGGCAGTAGATCTCATGGGCTTGCGACCACCAGCCTCATTTTGAGTTTAGGCTGAACTCTAGATGAAAGAAATCATGTGCTGGGCTAGCCTAAACCAGCCTAAAGCTCCATGGCAATTTCTATGCTTTAATTCAATTAAAAAAAAAGGAAAATAAAATAAAGAAAGAGGGGGGGGCATAATTTGGTCCAATCATTGAATTCAGGTTTGGACTATTAGGGTTTCACATGGACTCAAATAAAACATTGCTTCACCAATTATTTTCAAATGGTTAATTATTTTTTTATCCCTTCTTATGATATGCCAGATTTATTATATTATCTCCAACACATAGGATCACTGGCCATCTTTACTTTATAGACAAATCTAGGTGAGTGTTTTATTTTCAGAGTAGCCTCACCTCCCTCAATCATGCATGCTTAACTTTTCTGCATGTTACAACCACACTACCTACCATACCGACCCTAGCTACCAAAAGATCAATGGGAACACAAAGCATTATAATGAATCCCCGGTCCGGTCCAAAGCTCTGGTCACAAATCGGACAAGTCCGGTCCAAAGCTCGGGTCACAAATCAGACAGGTTGATTCGAGACGATCAGAACAATATAACTTTAGTTCTATACATTTAAAATGATATTGTTTCAAGAAAATCGATCATGAGTAATTGGATTAACTTGATAGATATTCAAAAATTAACTAGATCAATTTACTTGGGCAGGAAATAAATTTGCCGAGTTTCACCTTCATCGGTCAAAAAGAACAAAAATAAAAGGTCATTAGGGTTTTCAATATGATATATGACATTAGTTGTAAGAGAAAAGATCAAATTCAAAGAACACATCAACATCCTTACGCGTTTATGTGATCTTTAGTAGCTGGATCACTAACATATTCTCACCAGCAATTATATTTTTTAACCTACTCTTTGTCTGTATATCGCAAAGAAAATATCGAATGCATCTGATAAAGGAGCCAATGAGGCATCATGTCGATCCCATGGGCACGCAGTACTGTAGTGTAACCTTATGTGTGTGTGTATGTATGTATGTGTGCGTGTATATGTATACATGTATATGTATATATATGTATTTATGTATGAGCACAGTGCTGCTGAAGTCCCTCTCCTGCCAAGAAGCAGGTATGGATTCTGGAAAGAATAATGAATGGCAATGGAAGTTCATGTTCTATGGAGGTGATCGCCTGGTTGTTTTCATGAATAATTTTTGTGGGGTGTAGATGGATAGAGGTTACTTTTATCGAGCAGATTTATTTATCAAAAATAAAACACAAATTATTTTAGATACAATTTGAAGAATATATAAATATAATAATTATTTGTGTATATAAATTTGAATATAAAAATCTATCGGATTGGAAGATAACTCACCCATTTCTATATATAAATAAAAATATATTCATAAAATAAATAATATAATATCATTAATTACTCTTTGAATATTATAAATTTTTCTCTACAATTACCATCCTTGCACTCCTAAAGTCAAGAAATTAAAAATTACACGAACAATAGAATGGATGTAAAGCCTTATGCTTTGCTCCACAAATAGAAAGCACGAACAATAGAATGAAGGAATCTTCTTCTGACTATTTGGTATAAAAAAAATTATTTTATACCTTAAATTGTTATTAATATCTTAATTAAAATGTAACCATTTAAGGGGACGATTTCGAAATTATTAAAAATAATGTGGTTATAAAAAAGGATTTTATTAAATAAAAAGTTTTTATCTAATCTAATGTGTATTTTTTTTTATCATACTAGGAGATCTCTTAGTTTATACAGAAATTAAAGAAGATTTGGAGGGTAGTATATGTGTTTTAGTGTGTTGATATTAAAAATTAAAAATTAAATAAAAATTATATCATCACAGGATGATCATCTCCATGTCATAATAACCTATCAAGATGGAGGCGATGAGAAGGCAAGGTACTTACGTGCACTTAAGGCATAGATACACAAAATCAAATACCTGTTTTAAATATTAAAAACATTTTTTAAGAAAAATAAATAAAAAAGCAGAATGAACAGAAACCTGGCAATTAATTAAATAGAAAAGGGTAGTGGGTAATCATTATTGCCTCCATTTTCAACACTTTAGGGGGGCATGAGCACAGTCGTCTGCCAAAGCATTGATTATTTCTATAAAGAAAAAAAGTTCCATCCATGGATTCACATTTTTCCTTGTTAAACGACAGCCATGTGCACTGCCTTCACAATCCAATCTCCCTGGCTCGAGAATCTTTGATTTTATTTTATGCAATCTTTTCAACTTCATGTTGAAATGTTTGTGTTTGTTTCTGAGATTTGAGAATCACAGTAAAATACAAGAGATTATAATATATAGATAGATAGATAGAAAAGGCAGCCATCATGAATTTTGGTTGGTGTGAGAGTAAAACAAAAACACAATCCTTGCAAAACTTTTGTTTTTCATTACGTTTAAGCTTTTGTTTTTTATTACATTTCGTAAATATTTTAAAAAAAATTGATTTTATATATTTTAAATTAATAATTTTAGATATTTTTATATTATTTTCATGTGTTGATGTTAAAAAAAATTAAAAATAATTTCAATTATATTTTCAAACAGACATTAAATCTCATATGATTTAGTGAATGATTAGTATAACTTTTGAAAGTATTAAAATGATATTTAAAAAAAATATTTTTGATATTAATAAAATATCTAAAATATTAATTTAAAATAAAAAATAAAAAAAAAATATTGTTTTTAAAAACATTTTTGAAAACTAAAAAGAGGAAGATTGATATAAAACTAACTCATGTAGGTTTTGAACAAATAAAGCTAGTACTTGATAGGATTTGGTTAATCTAATCAAAATTTTATTTCATTTTTTAAAAAAAAATAATTTTTAATTTACTCCAGCTTACTTGTCAACCATGACCTGGGCTGTGTACCAGCTCCAAGCATAATAATTTTGGTTGTAAATAGGAAGTGACATGTATACTCTAAATTTCTTATTTTTGGTGTAAATAAATTTAACTTTGATGAGTAATGAGTAATTTTGTTTGATTATGAAATTGTAAAATCAGAAGAGTTATATATATATATATATATATATATATATATATATAAAAAGAGAGAGTACGTCAATGGAATTTCTTTGCATGGTGGCATGAAATTTCTTTTTGGGTGTAGGGTTGATCGAGAGCGGGGTAAAATTTGTTTTGTTTAAAAATGTATAAAAAATATTTTATTTTTATATTTATAAAATTATTTTTAATATTAATACATTAAAAATAATATAAGAACAGATATTTAAGTTATTGTGAAAAAATAGTTGCGTTCTTTCTCAGCACCTTGGCCTTTCATTTGCAATTAAATAATGTTTTTAAGCCATGATTGCTTGATACTTTTTGCTATTTATGTTTTTAAAACTTGCTCCAAAGTTGACATGACATTGATGCGAATATTAATGCGCAACTATCTTTATATTATATTATTATATTATATATATATATATATATATATAATGCTAGAAGTGGGCATTTTACAATTTCAAATTACTATTTTATCCCTGAACAAAATATATTATATGCTTTTAAATGAGGGTATTTTGGTGAATTTATAAAAGCTAAAAAGTTATTCTCCAGCCCACAATAATCATTAAAATTATTATTTTTAATATCATAATAAAATCACTAAATTGTCTTTAAAATTATTTTTATTTTAAAAAATATACTTGGTATTTAATATTTTTTAAATGTTGGAATTACTTAATTAAACCTCGTATCAATTTTTCTCAGCTTTCCGTGTGTGTGTGTTTTTTTTTGTCATATTTTTTACATTTTTATTTTATTATTAAGTTGAGATGCGATTTAATTTTTTTAATTATTTTTAACAGATATTTACAGAAAAATTGATGGCACACTACTCATGCATCAGCTCGGAGGTCGACTCAATGTCAAGTGAATTCAAGCCATATAACTTTTTTTTATAAAAAAATAATATATTTTTAAAAAAAATATAAGTTTGTCACTGATTTACCATGTTACGTGTCGGCCTGTGCTTGTCTGCACAATTGAATTTTATGGTTGCTGACTTGCTGCACTGCTGGGTTCAGCTGGCCATTTGAAGTTGATGACAATAACTTGTAGGAACATTATTTTAAAAAATATTTTGAAAAAAAATATTTTTTATATTTTTTTATATTATTTTTATATATTGATGGCAAAAAATATTTTTTAAAAATATATTATTTTGATGTATTTTTGAACAAAAATATTTTTAAAAGTCACCTCAACAACACTCACAAATAGATATTATTAGACTTAGGGGGTGTTTGAGAAACTCTTTTGAAAAAAAAATTAATTTTAATTTTTTACTTTAAATTAATATTTTCATGTGCCGATATCAAAATTGATTGTTAAAAAAAATTATTTTAATGCATTTCTAAACAAAAAATACTCTAAAAAACAATCTTACTCATACTCTCAAATAGATATTTAACTTGTTTTTTAACTTGTTTTTTTTATCTAATAAAGTATTAAATTGGTTTTTTTCCAAGTATTTTTCTATAATTTTATTTAAAAATAAAATCTAAAACACATAATTTTATATAAAAAATCTCACACTCCTTATCTTATTTATTAATTTTAATTATAATTGTTAGATATTTCGTTACTTTTTGCTATTGGGACTTGTTCCAACTTTGAAAAGTTCTTGAAGACCTTCAACTGTTCTTTTTTTTGTCGTGTATAATTATCAAACTCAACCTATACAAATTTTCCAGCTATAATTGAGTTTTTTTTTCAAATTATTCTTTATCAAGATTATTTTAATGTTTTTTTTCTTAAATTATAATCGACACATGAATCCAACCCTACCACCTTCTTTATCCGGGTGATGGCTTATTTTATAGCAATGATCAGGATGCAGAGGAGGAGAACTAGTCTCCTTTTCATTTTATCCAAAATTGAGTAAAGAAATTCTAGGCCTGCAAAAATCCTCCTGCGGGCTTCATTTTTTTTAATATGTTTAATTATATCTTTTTAGAATTTAACCGATCCAAGATGGGTTATCTTGCTTCAGCAATTTCTGAAATTTTGAAAAACTTTATGTTCAGGTAATTTTTTACTAATATAAAGAAGGAAGAAAGAGGAAGAAGAGGAGAACCCTCCACTAACTGTTGGGAATAATTAATATAATGAATTTCTTGGACAGTGAATCCATGAATGGTACGAGGTGAGGAGGCAGAAGTGGCTATTGCTTGTTTAAACAGTGGAATCTGGAGATTGTAAAAATTAACAATTTAGAAAACTCTCAAACTGTACCTGAAATGAAATGGTAGTAAAAAGTCAAGGAAAAAACAAAGAACGCCAGCAAAGCAAACAACAAAGGCTGGCCTTCCCTTGCTTTTTTCTTACTCCATTAACGACAACAATAATAACACTACTTCTCCTCGTTGATTCTCTCTCACTCCCCTTATCCCTTCGTCTTTGATTAGTGTACGCGAAGAAGGAAAAGAAAAGGTGGGGTCTGCTATAAGGTTTTTTTTGTCAGCTTAGGGTTTTTTCTTACCTCTTAAACACTGTCAGATACACATAAATGGAATCATAAGATTGAATTCCATTATAGCCAACGTGGTATGGAAGCTTCATTTCTTGCCATTTTAATTAACACCCTTTTTTAATCCTTGATTATTTTAATGTTTTTTATGTTGGTTTTGTTGTATGGATATGTTCTTTTGTTTTTTCAAGTAAGCGGAGAGATTGTGAGCCTCAAGGGTTATCGGGTTGATCTTCGTTGATGTTTGATGTGATAAATTTTCTATCTTTGCTGTTTTGGGTGGTTCTTTTTTTTTCTTTTCAAGGGTTGTGACTAGTAAAGTATGAAACTTTGGATTGATCTGTTGATTGGTGTTTTTTAGATTTTTATGTGGTAGTTGTAGGTTTGAGGTCACTGTTTGACATCCCTTTTTTTGTGTGTGTGTTTTTAGGGGGAGTGGATGCTAAAGCTTGGGTTTTTGGACCAATTCTTTGATGGTTTCACTCAAGTTTAGGGGTGGCTAAGAGATTGCATGTTGTTGATATGCCATTTACTTTGTGATTTGTAAAGATATAGATGCTGATATAGGAAGTTTTTGGTTGCTTTATTTCCGGGTTTTAATCAGGGTTTGATATACTTCACACCTTGAAGTCATAATATCTGTCGGCTTCTACTGAGTTCTGGAGTAAATAGTGTTGAAGATGGAGGGTCAAACAGCTTTTAGTGACGGGTCTTCATCGAGTTTAGTTAGGGGAGAAATGAAATTGGAGGAGGACGAGGAAGATTTTCGTAGCTGTTGTGAAGATGAAGAAGTGTGGAAAGAGATTGAAGAAATAGTGAAGGAAGAGCCAAAGGAAGATCTTGATGAATTTTCAGTGAAGATGTTTTTCAAGGGGATGTCAATTGCTGAGGATGGGGACTCTGGTTCTGGGTACTCTGGAATTGGTGTTGTCATGGAAAGGATTGAACATGTTCCTGTTATTCAGGTGCAGAAGAAGCTTGATTTCTATGTGGATGAATCTGTTGCAGACTATTTGGCTCTTATGGATGGTCTTGCTGAGGCTATGCAGAATAATATCCGCCGGGTGTATGCATTCACTGACTCTGAATTGTTATATGATCAGGTGAGTCTTTCATTTGATAAGATTTTTGCATCCTATTTCTACAATGTAGACACAACCTACGATGATTGTGTAATTTGATGAGAACCTGGATAAACGTCTTTGTGATAAAAGTGTTGCCAAATTGTTTTTGTTTGTGAAATTATAGTGTGGTTTTGATAGTGTATTGCTGCATCAAAAGAAAGAAAACAGTCTTTTTAGAAATAATTTATGGCCTCGCCATCGTTGTTATTGCATCTTCTCAAATCTATTGTGAAGTATTCACAATCCAAGACCAAGACATGTTTTTATTTTCCTTTTATGAATCCGGAGCTTCAAAGGATTTCTACTTTCAGTATTGTGAACAATGGAAAGATTTTATTAGTTTGGAATCTCTATCATAGGTCTTCTGGATCAGCTATATTAATTTTCTATGATGTTCTTTAACTACTGCAGCCACTCAAGTTCAGTGAAATAAATACTGGGGGTGATTCTGAATGTTATATGTTGTGCTAATTTGTCTTCAGTGAAATAAAAATGCCTTTTGTTTTTTGCATCACTGATTTATTTCTCAAACAATAAGTGCTTTCCAATTATAGCAGTCGTCTCTCATGGCTTTAATCCATGTAATAGAGATTTCACTCCAATTCACCCTGTTTACACCATCTATTTCAACCTTGTTACCAACTATCTTGTCCTGTGCATGCTTCCCATGTGGCTTTAGTTGATGTTAACTTTTGACAGATAACAAACGAGGAGAAACTTGAGGTTCCACTTCTGATAGCACTGAGGCAAAGGATTCTTGAACATGCCAGCAACCTGGAAGCTTTTGTTCTGGAACTCAGTCCCTGCTTTGATCTTGAGAGGCCATTACGCTTAGCACAGGTAGCAGTTGGGGTTGTTTCTTTTCCAGCCAATGGGAGTGAATCCCGTGATAACTGTTCCATCTGTTGTGAGGATAAGATGTCGCCAATGATGATAACAATGAAATGTTCACACAAGTTCTGCTCGCATTGCATGAAGACCTATGTTGATGGAAAAATACAGTCATCTCAAGTGCCAATCATATGCCCACAGTTGGGATGCAAATATTGCATTTCCATCAATGAATGCAGATCATTTCTTCCTCTCATTTCATATGAATCTCTGGAAAATGCCCTGGCTGAAGCTGATATTCTCCATTCTGATAGAATCTACTGTCCCTATCCGAATTGTTCTGTCCTGCTTGATCATCGAGAATGTTTGTCAGCCAGGGAAAGTTCATCAAGCCAGTCTGATAATACCTGCATTGATTGCCCTGTATGTCGAAGGTTTTTCTGTGTGGAATGTGGTGTTCCTTGGCATTCTTCTATGAGCTGTGAAGAGTACCAGAACCTTCCTTTAGAAGAGAGGGATGCTGGAGACATTACCTTGCATCTTCTGGCACAAAATAAAAGATGGAGGCGATGTCAACAGTGCCACAGGATGATTGAGCTCTCTCAAGGTTGCTCCCATATGACCTGCTGGTAAGTTACCTGAGCACCTTTTGGGCTTCTTTCTTCCTTCTGCTTTATTAGATAGTGTGAGGTGTGGTGCTGCTTTGAAGGAGATAGCATGGTTGCAAAATCATCCCGTAACTCAATGGTTTATTCATGGAAATTGAGTGAGATGGAACATGGACGCCGGTAATTTATTAATTAAGATGCATTTGTTGTGATCTTGATAATATGATGCCAGTTCTTGCACTTACTGTCTAACAAAAAATCTACGCCACCATGCCTTTTTCATTGTCTCTAATAAATCATTTTGCAGAAATAATACTATTGGAGAGTACATAAGTAATGTGAAAAGCTGTTCATTTAGTGATCCTAGTTACTTGGGAGTTTTTCTTTTATTCTTTTTGGATGAATGAAATTTGGCAGTCGCTGAGGACCTTCAACAGGTCATAATAAGCTGACTGGTATTGACACTACAGAGCTAGTGGAAATGTTCAAATCCTTTGGAAAATTCAAACGCTGCCTTGCCTAGACGATCATCCATATGGAGACTGCGATGAGGAGATTCTATCGGTTCAGTCTATGTTTGGTCTTGCATTTACAGTCGAGATCAATAAAAGCTAACTTGCTATTAAGCTTTGGTCATATCTATGGCATTCTTTACTTTCGATCATGTAAGATTGGTTTGCCTGAATCCTCTGCTTGTGCAGATTAACGATCACTTGCATTTACTTATTAATTTGGTAGTAAAGAGGTTGCATTCGCTTCTTTAACTGTGGTTTTTGAAGTTCTTAACCCCAAATCTGCTCTCTTTTTGTAGGTGTAGGCATGAGTTCTGTTATTCTTGTGGTGCTGAATATACGAATGGGCAACAGACCTGTCAATGTGCTTTCTGGGACGAAGAAAATTCCGAAGATTTGGTCACCCAGTCAGCTCAAGAATCGGAACAGTGGGCATGGGAGACTTTTAACTCATTACCCATGCTTATGGATGCTTATTCAGAACAAGAGAGGTCACAGCTGGCACTAATTCAAAGGTTCCTTGCTGGAGGTTTCAGTCTGAGTGACCACCATCCATACCAATCTCCACCTCGCTGTACAGATTCGTATGTAGATGCCATGAAGGATCTTCATCAGGTTCCTTGGCTTGAGAGGTTTGTCTCTGTAATAAGCGACAGCTACTACGAAGACTATATCCAATGAAAGTGAATATAGGAAGGCAAATAAACTAGGAAAAAAGATGCATATCTTCTCAACCTTAAGGGAGGTAAAAGAGCATCTCACTCTATTTACTCCATTTGCATCTGCACGGGAATTGCAGAAATTGGGGTTCCTTACCTTCATAGCCTTTTCATCATCTCTGCCGAACTATTGTGACCTTTTAAGGTCCATAAGATGGAAGCAGAACGAATGCTTGAGAAGCATTCTTCTTGAAAGAAACAGAAAATAGATAAACATTATTACATATTAAATTGAAAGAGAATGAAACAAAGTTGTCAATCTTTTCCTTTTTTCTCTGCTGCGAATTGTTGTAATGGAGGAAAGCTTTCACGTTTAGTACTTGGAAGTTGATGAAAGAAATAGTTAAATCGAGATTGTTAAACCATGCAAAGCGATATGCCATTGTTTGTTGCATCAATTAACACAGTTTTCTTCTTTTTCAGTCTATGTGATCTCTCAGGACATTTTGCATTTGTGTAAGCCATATTAACATCCCAAATATTAACCAAACACCATAGCTAGGTGTGAGGTGGGATTAGTAAATGCCAAGCACGGAATTGCATGCAGGGCTTTTGCAGGATAGGAGCCTTGATGGGGTTATTTTTTCCAATATGAATTAGAATCAACAGTGATAATAGCATAGTAACTTCAATCTTAACTATAATGGGAAGATCCAAATCTTATGCTGCATCTTATTATTCGGAAGAAAATGTTTTTCTGCAGTAGTTAAAACTGTAGCCAGAAAAACTGGTTTTTCTTTATTAAAGAAATCAGCAATATTGATCTTCAATATTGAAGTGGAAATCGCTATAACATGACTCAGCGGCCTCATTTCAAGCTTCTAATGAATGCTGATGGTTGACAGAAGTTTAACTGATAAGAACGTAAGAGCTGTGATATCAAAACAAATCTAGGACCACTTCAGATCCTGGCATGGCACTCTGGTGAGGACCACCACAATGGATAGTAGCGTGAGCAAGGTTATTTCTGATTCAAGACACCACACAAAGATTTTTTTAAAAAATAATTAAAAAAAATCAATCTTTTTTGTAAAAACACTTTCAAATTGCTAATACAAACAGTGCTTTGCATGAAAAAAATTTGTTTGTGAGCTATTTTTTGATATCAACATTTCCAAGTTAAATTGTCATGGTTATGAAATCCGAAGTACAAATCCACCTTGTCAGAAGCGAAGGACGTGCTACTGAAATAATTTTGTCTTTTCAAAACATAAAGAACATAAGCAAATATCTCCTCTCTCTTCACTGTGTTTGTCTCATATAACCTTAGAGGAAGGCTAGCCTGTAGATCTTGGATGGAGTAAGGATGTTTTGATTTTTAGAATAAAGTCAACGGTTAAAAACCATATTCATTCAAAACCATAGTTAATCGATAAACCCTTGAACAATGAAAGTTCATCGATCATCAAAAAATCAAGACAATGGACCAACAAAAAATTATTTGCTGGCCGGACATCATCGGACCCACAGGGGAATTTATTCCTTGATTGTTTTTGAGGAAATGGAGTGAGGAGACTCCTTTAACCTTTTCCTTCTGTATCACCCTTGAATCCCGGAGACAAAAGGAATTATGGAAGGCACAGCAGGAAAAAGAAAGAAAAAAGGTATGGCACCGCCATGAGATGAGAGAAACTTGAATTTGACAAATTCATAAGACAGCCATATCGACAAGATTCATCAAGAAACATCATCAGAGCATAAAACAATGTTTCACGCAAGACTTTTTTTTTATGCGAAGAAGAAACACGCAAAACGCATTTTATAAGCCCACTTATGTCGATAAAATTTTAGTTGTTTGGCTTCTGAGATGCATGTCGACTGACTCACTCAAACTTTGTTGATCACGGTCTCTACCATCACATCACCCCCTTAAGACATCACTCAAGATTTAATCAAAATAAAGCACCAGCGCATACCAGCAATGTAAAATTTTGGTTGTCCTGAACTCTTACAAGGAAGGTATATATTGACTCGAACTCAACTCGAAACTTGTTATGCATATCACAAACTCTCTATGCGTCACGCCCCTTGAAGACATCATTCGAGATTTAATCAAAATAAAGCAACAGCACATGCCTTGATAATGATGTCCAGCAATGTATAGCTTGAAAAGAGTTCTGACTCTCTGCTTTCTGCATGAACATTAGACTATGTACACTTGAGATGGTATTCTATGAATTAAACCCTCAAAATTACACAGACAAGTGCAGTAAACTATTGAATCATTGCAGAAATTAGTTATATAAATCCATATAAAGGTTTCCAACTAGTAATACTCTTTCGGAAAGAAAGGATTTTGAGGGAAACATATGCAACTTTCGAAGATGAGAAAATCTATCAAGAAATGCAGCTACTCATGGTAATTCTAGCAATGGTAAATTAGTACCATATATAACACATGTGGAGAAAGCTCATGCCCAAGGAACAAAAATTATCCATTCTCTATGAACACAAGTGAATTAATAGAAGAACAGAAACTAAATAACTGCAAAAAATGAAAAGTATACTCAAGTGCTATCCTGACATTCTATATCCTTGTTTCTCTGTGCAGAAAAAACTTCCAAAACTATACCAGCCAATTCCTCGCGGTTAAGGTCCTTTACTGAAGTATCTGTAGCAGGATGCGTTCCATTATCTTCAACAGGAGATGATGTTAGAGCCATAGCTGATAGCTTTGAGGCTTGAATCAGAAATATTTGCCATCCATTTATGAGGACCATTGGATTCCCCCAATATATTGTATGCATATGAAGGCCATCTTACACTGACGCCACAGGAGCTTGTGACCCCCATTCTAATCATCTTCTGTGTTCTCTCAAGAGCTATGAGGCTTGAAAATGTCGAGAAACTATTCCCGACAAACACATCAGCCCTTGAGCAAACTTCATAGTCTATTGCTGACTGGATGAGATATGGATATTTACTGTAAATTCCATCAACACTGAGTTTCTTCTTCTCAACTGGAAACAAGCCTTCCTTCCACCCGGCGAGTATGGAAGAATCTTCAAGAAGACTATCCGCGACGGCCAGATAGATAACAAGAGGACTTTTTAAGCCAGCAATGTTCCCTACTCTCTCCATAATCTCCTGCTTGCTACTACAAATTTCACTAACATTTAGTCTTTGCTCTAACTTCTTACAGTGAATCATCCAGTCTATCTCTATTCTCATGTGAACTGCCACATAAGGCACTGGCTGCGACAAAGAACTATCAGGATCGGCACCACTCTGAGAAGACTGAGACTTGCTCCCCATCTCTTTTCCTACTTCTCTAATCTTTGACACAACTTTATCCGCCTCTTTAGCTATCTCGTCAACCAAAACCAGGCATTCGAAGACCCTGGCATAGTCCTTAACAGGCCAATGATCATGCCACAAAAAGGGGTTCTTCCCAACTATTCTTATTACCTCGTATCCATCAAATGAATCCTCGCTAAACTCTTTCAATTGATCCAAATCCCTCTCAACTGTCCACTTCCTCCCACTTCCCTTCTGAAGCTCATACACTCCAGTCCGATTCCGAAGATCTGAATAACGACCCAGCTGCACAAATCCATTACAGAGGGCATTAAACTTCTCAAACTGAAACACCTTGTTGAAGGAAATAGGCTGGAGGCGATCTATTTCCTTGTAGAACAGGGAGGCACTTAAACTAGGCATTAGCAGAGTCCGGTTTAGCATTCTAGCAGTTAGACAAGCTCTAGCAAATGCTATCTTCTGATTGTTCAGTCCCCATACTATCTGAGGAACTTCTAAGAATTTATCTTTACGAATCCCATCATCAGAATCCAAGGACAAAGATCGGCTATGAATCAAATCGAGATTGTTTTTATTTATCCCACCATGGCCAGCAAATGAAGGAAGCAGCACAACTCTAAGAAAGAGAGCAATCATAATCAAAGCAAGACCTTTACATGTTATAGAATTCAAGTTTCTGCCGAAGAACATTGGATACTTGCAATTAGAGGCAATGCCCATCTAAGATTCTCCTCACCTAACAATCAAACCACTCTTATAACCAATACTCTTTCTGAAACTTAAACAATCACAGCTTTCTAATCCCATCACTGGAAATCATTTGATCAGAAGCTTGTTTTCCACTCCAAATAAAAAACTCTGCATGACCAGGAAAAGAAAAAAAAATCATCAGAACCAGTAAACGCTGTAACACTGAATTTGTTGAGTTCATGTGTGAGTTTAAGAAAGAGTGGTAATTCAAACTCAGATGCCAAATTCAAACCAAAGCAACAAGAAGAAGTCAAGAAGCATGTGACTCCATTAAAAAAAAGTGAACTCTTACGAAGATCAGAAACCATTAAGGCCCATATATTTACTCGGTCAATGTTATGGATAGAAGCAAACAACAGATAATCCAAAAACAACGAAAACAGTGCCAAGCTACAAGAAAGAAAGAGGCACATAGGAACAGATTCTGCATGGTGTCTCACCTTTGAAACCTGAATCTCTGGTACTGAAATAACAGAATGGTTCCAGGAAAGATACGATCTTTTAAATCCAAATTGGTGTTGGTGTCGGATAACAAAAAGATTCAGGATTTTCTTCAAAACCCCGGATACCAAAAGAGGGCCAACAAGAAAATAACAAGATGATGGCGATGATCATGGATGAACAGGAATATGAAGAAAACTGAATTCCCTTGAACCAAAAGCAAGACAACCCATCAACATCATGACAACCAAGAACTCAATATCACCCTAAAAATAGAATTGGCGAGTAAGAAAAATGATGACCCTTTTGTTTGAAATTGTCAGAGAAGGGAAAAATAAATAAATAAATAAAAGTAAAGGAATCTGCAGTAGTTGTTGATTAGGAAAAGGAGAAAAAAAAATAGGACTTGAAAGGGAGAAATCTTAGAGTAATGAATGAGTAGCATTTGAAAATAAAAAAATAAATATAGAAATAAAAAAAAAATATTGATACAAGTTTTTTTTTCTTATTTCATATATACTATTAAAACAAGTATTACTAAATATTTCTTTACTTTTATAAATTTTCCTTGAAAGAGGTGATTGCATGGAAGGCTTTATTATCTAAATATAAAAAATTATTTTATCTATAAATTTAAATTGTTAAATAAAATCTTAAAATATAATATATATTAAATTTTAAATATTTTTTAATTATTAATTCATTTTATTGTTTTCATTTTGTTTTATGGATTGTTTGACTAATGATTATTGAATAAATAATCAAATTATTTGGACTAGACTCATATGGTCCAAGGTCTTCATATGTTTTCACATGTCAATGCATGTTACAACCATCCAAATTACTTTTTCTTTATTACTCTAGTTGGCTAGTTGCATTTTTTTTTTATATTGGTGTTTCTCATTTAGTTTGATGTGAATTCCCATTAACAAAAAACTTTCCATGTCACGTTAATACGATTGTGATTATTAAAGTTGTTTTTTTTTTAATATTACTTTTAATATAAATATATTAAAATAATTTAAAAATATCAAAACCCATGACTGATTGTCTTCTTTATTGAGAAGACAGGTTGTAGTTCAAAGCATGGAGCCAAGAAAATAAAATACACGAATCTTTTTTCTTTGTTCTCAAATTATCACAAGAAAGTTCAAATAATTCAAGAGAAAGGTTTGACTTTATTACACTTTAAAAACACTGCATTTATTAAAATTGAAATAAATCAAATCAAAATAAAATTATTATGATTTTGAGCCAGAACGGCACAGACGAAATGGTATCGAGATATTCCTGCTGGAATTTAGCTGTAATTTTCAGAACATGTCAGAATTAAAATCGAGATAAAAACAACGTCATATCGTCTCGGGTTTTTTAATGGTACGAAACGTTCCAGCCGGAACGGAATGGAATTAATAATATCCTTAATTTATTCCATTTCACCAAAAAAAAAGAAGAAAATTTATCATATATTGTCACTCTTTATTTAGTTTTTGTATGCTAATTCCCTCATTTATCAAAATAAAAGCAGGAGAAAGATGGTTAGTCGTCCAATCAGGCTATCGATATGAGTGTTATGACCTACCATGTATATAGATATACATACACTCCGATGAAAAATATTGACTTATCTTGGAAGAATCCAAGTCAACTACATAAACAAGTTCGCTACAAAAAAGAAATCCAAATGAGCAAACGATAAGAAATATTTTTTAAATATATATATATATATAAATTGTACTAATGCTTTTGTAGCTCATTTGCGCTAATATTTCTTTTTTTAAAAATAAATAAATTCAAACCTCTCTGTTATAAAAAATAATTATTATTAGTATTAGTATAAATATATATATATATATATGTATTATAATCAAAACTTGCTAGTGTTGCACGTGCGTTCATTAGATAAAGCTTCCCTGTCAGGAACAATTTAGCAATTGATGAGTTGCTGGCAGCTTTAAGTTTTCACGCGTGAGATTTATGATCGGCACAGTCTGGCGTATGGCTGTGGTGGCCCGAAAGAGTAGCGGCTTTCGGCACCGAACCATGCAAGATGCCTGCCTTGAGCAGGTCATTTCATATTATATTTCTTGTTTGACGTAAATAAAAGATTTAAAAATATTACATTTACTCTTTATTTTTATGATTAACTAGTGGAGGCATATATATATATATATATATATATATATATATATATATATATATATATATATATATATATATTGTTAAAAAATATATAAAATAAAAATTTATTTTTTTATATCAGCGCATTATAATAATTTAAAATAACAATATTAAAAAATCTCAAAAATATTTTTTGAATGCATTTGTCTATTTTTTTTATTATCATGGGTATTCCGGTAAACCTGCAAGCACCTCAACTAATCTCACAAATTTTAAAGTTAACGATCATTTAAGCTTCTAGTGACTATCATATTAATAACCAGATAACTCGAATATAAGATCATAAGAAGAACAAATTTCTTAATTCTAAATTCTTATCACTAGACCACCTAATAGATGATTTTCACGTATCCAAATTTTTAAAAGCAGTGTGTATAACATAACAAGTGGTCGTAAGAAGAAACATGAGTTCTCTATTTGAGAATGTGGTTGAAACTGTTTTTAAAAGTGTTTTTGTTTATAAATACATCAAAATGATATTTTTTAAATTATTTTTGACATCAATATATTAAAATGATATAAAAACATCGATTTTTTTTAATTTAAAATAAAAAAAAACTTTTTGTTTTCAAAAACACTTTACAAACACGTTCCAAAACACCCCCTTGATTTTTTTGACGCACTAGCCCAGTTTCTGGTCCCAGATCAGGTCCATGATCTTAAGAGTCAATGAAATGTATATGGCAACTAAGCCCATTTCTTTGCATGCTACTGAAACCTAAAAGAGGGCCCATGTTGTAATGTAAGCTCATTTTTCTGGGTCCATGTATGAAATAACAGCATAAAGAACTCCAGATAGTAAGGGTGTGTTTTCCCTAGGCGATTGAACTTGTTTTATTTTATCAAAAATAATAAAAAAAGAAATTAAATATTTTTTTCTCATATCATTTTGATATAATGATATTGAAAATTATTTTTTAAAACATATTATTTTTTTTATATATTTTTGAGCAAAATACTATTTATGGTTTTGATGGTTTTGAAAATCCATAAAATATCTCTATAGAGCTCAGCATAATGGTAAGTAGATATTATCAGAGCAGGGTTAAGTGAATCATTAGAGGCCAAGGTGCAAAGTTGATCTTTATTTATTTATTTTAATCAATTTCATATGGATTAGAAAAGCTATAGATGTAGTTAGATAGAACACAATTTAGAGATTTTTTTTTAGAGAGAGAGAGAGGGGGGAGACCTTGAGTCGGTCCTCATTTACTTACAGGAGCTATATGTAGTCCAAAAAGATTATTTGAAGAGTATGATTATAGTTTTTTTTTAAATTGTTTTTCATTTGAAAATGTATTAATATAATATATATATATATTATTATTTTTTAAAAATTATTTTTGATATCAACATGTCAAAATAATCTAAAAACATCATTTTTTTTAATTTAAATTTAAAATATTTTTTTTAAAAAATATATTTTTAAAACACAACTTCAAATTTCTCATATGAACACACACACCCTGAGATGTTAAGAAATATGCAAGAGTTTAAAAAGAAAAGGAATATAATATAAAAAACGTTTAAAATATTTTAAGAAATAAATAAAAATCCATAATTGGTAAACTATTAAAATAGTTCGAAATACCAAAATTTATTTCTTTACAAAAACATTATAATCATATTATTGTATTAAGCTATAAGAACCATTTCAAAATAAAAAATAAATCATTTAGCTTTGTGGATTCGGAAGGCAAATTGGATAAAAAAAAACATATTGGAGAATTTGATATTATACAAGGGCATGTTAAAAAATAATTAAAAATGTGGGGACATGTTGAAAATTTCTCCATTTAAATAAGGATGAATCGAATCATTTATCCTTATATTAATATTTATAAATAAATAAATTCCTGGATTAACCTAGTTTTTTATTTGGTTGACTCCTTATATTTTATTTATATTATTAAAATTTAATCTATCTCGAATATACACGCCAATATGATTCACCGGTTCAGTTTCATAACAATGCTAACAAGTTACATAGAACATGACAGATCTGAAGAATAAAATATTAACACTAATTAATTGGTTATTTAATTATAATTTAATTTGTTGTATAATACCATATTTATTAACAATTTGAAGACACCATTGACAAAAAAAAAATCAGAAAAGAATAATAATTAATAATATTTATGCAAAAAACAACATGAGTAACTCCGGCCGTGTTTTCATGAACTCATTTTCCTTAAACGCGGTCTCCACGTGGCCCCACTTTATTCCTAGTTTTCACTGAACCTTCCGGATTCTTCCCCTTAAATTCCTGTCATCATTCAGCTCCTCTTTCGAAGTGTGCTCCACAAGTTAACTCTCTTATTAGCGATTTCAACAGCATAAAGGGGAGAATAAATGAGAATAATATGTTTATTAAAGCTTCGCTTTCGATAAATTTAGTATTTTTTTCGCTGTAAGCTGCCTAGGTTCGCAACTTTCTTGCATTTTATTCCGAAATCTCACTCGAGTTTTTTCAGTTTATTGAGTTCAGACCCGGTTTATCACCCAGTTACTCCCGATTTGTCCAATGGAGAGAGCAGGCTATCGAGGCGGAGGAAGAGGTGGTGGTCGTAATGGCGGGTACGGTGGTGCTGCTGGTGGTGGAAGAGGAGGTCATGGAGGAGGAAGAGATGGTGATCGTAGTGGCGGGTTTGATGGTGGTGGAAGACGAGGTTATGGAGGAGGAAGAGATGGCGGTCGTAGTGGCGGGTTTGATGGTGGTGGAAGAGGAGGTTATGAAGGAGAAAGAGATGGTGGTCGTAGTGGCGGGTATGATGGCGGTGGAAGAGGAGGTTATGGAAGAGGAAGAGATGGTGGTCGAGCTGGCGGGTATGATGACGGTCCTGCTGGCGGGTATGGTGGCGGTGGTCGAGCTGGCGGGTATGGTGGCGGTGGTCGAGCTGGCGGGTATGGTGGAGGTGGTCGAGCTGGCGGGTATGGTGGTGGCGGTCGTGGTGGCGGGTATGGTGGTGATGGTCGTGGTGGCGGGTATGATGGTACTGGTCGTGGTGGCTATCCAAGTCAGCATTGGAGGCCAGGCAATCAAGTTAGCGGTGGTGATCCTCCACCCGGTGAAAGTGTTGGTGAACGGGGGGGCACAAGGGGTGGTGGATCACAGTCAGAGCAGCATGGAGGTGCTCCACCCAGTCCAAGTGGTGAAATGAGGCCTAGAAGGGGTTGGGAGGTCGGTGGTGGTAGTGAAGAAGGAAGGAGAGATCAGGTGTCAGAAGCTGGGGGAGGAAAGGGACCTGCAAGACCTGTTAATGTGAGTCCATCTAGCAATCGGGCTTCTGGTTCTAGTTCTTCTGGTGATCTTGAACCTAGTAAGTATCCTTTTTGTTTATAAAGTATATTGTTTTCTGTGTATTCAGTTCGGTTGCTGATGATTTGCAAACAATGTGAAAGCTCGTGGTTATTATTGTGTTGTTTGAAGAGTTAGTATGTATGTCTTTCTTGGTTCAAGCTTGAAACTTTTTGTTGATTTTTTTCAAGTTAGACAAAAAGAAGGGATTTTTGTTTCCGGGCCTTAAAATCTATGCTGTTCTGGATATCTCAAGTGTTGGAACGGAAGGGTTACAATTTAGACTGTATTTATGGTCTGGGTTTTGTGGTTTTGTTCTTTGTGGTTTGCTTAATGAAGTAACTTAGCTGGCATTGCATCTGAAATAGGAGTGATATTCATGGCTTGTCGTGTATCAGGCTTGGGTCTTTTGGACTTTCTTTATTGTTAATTACCAAACTTGAATGGTGTCTTTCTACTGGCAATGCAGTGATCCTTGATCGATTTTCTTGGTTCTTTCTTCTTGTTATTTTCTGTTTTCATTTTTTGGGCGTTCTTACCTTTGTTGCTGGGTATGTTAGTCTTTACTTTCTAAGCAATGCCTTAAAGATATCATGAGGGTGTTACATGATGAAATTTTGATTGGTTGATGAGTGATCAGTGAGATACCAAATTTCTGAGACCTGTAACCCCTGACAACCTGATCATTGCTTCCAGACATGTTTTGAATCTGATTTTGTTATGATTATTACGTGTAAGAGTCACAACTTTCATACTTCTTATGCATAAAAGAAAAAAAATGAAATTCTGAATTTTGACCATGTTCACCAATTTAGGAGTAAACCTGATTTGGAACTGTATAGCAGTCAATTCGAACTTTGTTTAATTTTTTCTTCATCAATCTTGTTTATTAATGATTTGCTAACAGAACCGGGAAGAAAGAAAATCAGATCACAATCAAGGTTATTTACTTACTATACCCCAATCCAGGGCTTTATGCTTCTGTAGTGGGCCATTGAATTTTGCCTAGATTTTTTCTTGTTTCTTTCCTCTATTGATTGATGCTATTCCATTTACTTACACAAAAAAAGTTAGTATGTCCTCCCTGTGTTTTTATTTGGTCAACTTCTATCCAAGTTGTGGAGCTTTGTAGTTCGTGGATCTGTCATTTTAATTTTTGCATTCTTTTTAATTTTTTTTTTAAAAAATGGGGATAAATCTCCTGGACAATGTGTTCAGGACTTTGATAAGAAGTTTTTGCAACTTTTTACTGTCCTTGTCTTGCTCTTAACAACATGGGTTTAGAAAATAGTTAGTGGATGATGTTATGCTTGAAGTTAAAAAGTTCAACTAAGTTCAGATAGCTATTATCTGTAGCTTGCAACACAACAATGTAGCAAAGAAATAATGGTCATCTTTTTATTGTCAACAAATTGGTGCATGAAGAAAGTTTTTGGACATTATCTTCTTTTTTCAATCTTAAATGAATATGAAGTCAGGGCAACTGCAGATAGAGCAACTAAATGCTGGATATCTGTCTGTTCCAAGAGTCAATATTTTTTTATGGCAACAAATGGATGCTTTGAATTTGTCATAAGTTGGAAACATTAATGAGACAAGCTCTCTTGTCTTTGCAGGTCCTAATGTGCCAAAAGGATTGGCTTCTGTCAGTGCTAATGGGATCGGTCCAGTTCTACGACCAGATAAAGGTGGCAAACAGGCTGTCCGAACTTCTAGACTTCTTGTAAATCATTTTCTTGTCAAGTTCAATCCTAAGAGCATCATACTACATTATGATGTTAATATCAAGCAAGAAGTGCTTCCAAAGCATGGCAGGCCTGGGAAAATTTCAAAGTCCAATTTAGCAATGATAAGGGATAAGTTATTTGCTGATGATCCTTCTTCGTTTCCTCTTGCTATGACTGCTTATGACGGGGAGAAGAACATTTTCAGTGCAGTTTCCTTGCCCACTGGAACATTTAAAGTGCAGTTCTCTGAGGCAGAAGATGCGAAACCACGTTCTTACCTGTTTACCATAAAACTTGTGAATGAACTTGAGCTGCGCAAGCTGAAGGATTACTTGGAGGGTACACTTCGCTCAATACCTCGTGACATATTGCAAGGGATGGATGTTGTGGTGAAGGAGCACCCAACTAGGACAATGGTCCCTGTTGCCCGTAGCTTCCATTCTGTTAGAGATCATCAAATTCACCTTGGACATGGAATCATAGCATCTAAAGGGTGCCAACATAGCCTCAAACCGACCTCCCAGGGCATAGCTTTATGCTTAGACTATTCTGTTCTGCCATTTCATGAGCCAGTTTCTGTGATAGAATTCTTGACAAAACATATTTATGGGTTTAATTTAAATAATTTTAGAAGATTTAGGAGGGATGTGGAAGAGGCGCTGAAAGGACGCAAAGTTAGAGTGACTCACCGCCTCACCAAACAAAAATATGTTATTGCTGGGTTGACAAGATATGACACACAAGATATTACATTTCCTCTAGAAGATCCGGATGGCAAGGCTTCACAGAATGTTAGGCTTGTTGAATATTTCAGGCAAAAATATCACAGAGATATAATGCATCAAGATATTCCTTGCCTAGAGATGAAAAGCAAGATGAAGAACTATGTACCAATGGAGTTCTGTGTCTTGGTTGAGGGGCAAGTATTTCCAAAAGAGCATCTGATGGAAAATGAAACCAAAATGTTGAAGAAATTCTCACTAGCGAATCCAAAGGATAGACAGAAAACAATATGCAGGATGGTGCAGGATGGAGATGGACCTTGTGGGTATGTATATGCAACACGTTGCCTTTTCATTCTGATACATCATTGAAGCTCATATCTTTTACATAGTTGTTCTATTTGCTTCATGTTAGAGAGTAATAAAACCATCTTTGGAGCCTCACCCAATAATTTAAGATTTTAGATTGAGATTGTTATTTGATACGAAAGCGAAGTCTTGATGACCAAATGGTTGTGTTCAATATCACCACCCCATTCTAACTAATTAAATTTATATAAATAAATAAGCACAAGGGAATGGTGAACATATACAAGTTTCAGCTCAAATATCTTTTATTTGAGGGGTGTTTGGAGAGTAATATAAAACTATTCTTGAGACCTTATCTAATAGCTTAAGCTTTCGGATTAAGATTGTTCTTTGATACTTCACAATGAACAATGAATTGAGATGGTTTTCTCATTCATTGTTGCGTTTCAATTTGCTTATAACCTTTTCATTTGATGCATATTCAAGTCTTGCCTATCCGAGGATCTCAGAAATGACTAATTTTCTGTCAAGATTAAAATCTTAAGTTGCGGAAGTGTCTTTTTTGCATGGTATTGCATCATTTTACATGGGGGGTAATTTTATGGTACACTTGCTTAATATTACAGAAGCAAGCGGATAACTCTTAAATATGAGAAGCACTCTGGGTATGTTAAGTAACTTGCGGATATGATATTCTTTGTTGAAGTTGAGGCTGGGTTCCTCATGTTGTTTATTAATTAATTTGCAGTGGAGAGATTATCCGAAATTTTGGAGTGGAAGTCAGCAAGAATATGACTGTGTTGGCGGGTCGTGTGATTGGGCCACCTGAGTTGAAGGCAGGTGGCCCCAATGGCAGGGTGATTAAAATACCAGTTGACAAGGAGAAGTGCCAATGGAATCTTGTTGGGAAAGGAGTGGTTGAAGGGAAACCAGTCGAGCGATGGGCTGTTCTTGATTTCAGCTCCGATGATAAAAACCGATTAAATCCGTGCCGATTCATCCCTAAGCTGATTGCTCGATGCCGTAATCTGGGGATCCACATGGAGGAGCCTCTCTTTTATCAACCTACTAGCATGCGGATGTTCTCTAATGTTGATGTGCTTCGTGAACAGCTTGAAACAGTCAATGAACAGGCTCGCAAAAGCTGTGGAGGCCAGTTGCAGTTTCTTCTCTGTGTCATGTCAAGGAAGGATCCTGGTTACAAGTATCTCAAATGGATTTCTGAAACCAAAGTTGGTATTGTGACACAATGTTGTTTGTCCGGTCTTGCAAATGAAGGAAAAGATCAGTACATTGCCAATCTTGTTCTCAAAATTAATGCTAAACTTGGAGGAAGCAATACAGAGCTCAGTGATAAACTCCCGTACTTTGGGAATGAAAACCATGTCATGTTTATTGGGGCTGATGTCAATCATCCTGGTGCTCAAAACACAACAAGTCCATCCATTGCAGCTGTTGTTGGTACTATAAATTGGCCAGCTGCAAACCGCTATGCAGCTCGAGTTCGTCCTCAGTATCATCGTAAAGAGCAGATTCTGAATTTTGGCGATATGTGCTTGGAGCTAGTTGAATGTTATTCTCGGCTCAATAAAGTGAAACCTGAGAAGATTGTGATATTTCGTGATGGGGTCAGTGAGGGCCAGTTTGATATGGTCCTTAATGAAGAGTTAATGGACATCATGAAGGCATTCAAGTCGATCAATTACACCCCAACCATAACACTCATTGTCGCCCAGAAGCGGCACCAGACTCGTCTTTTTCCTGGGGATGAGGGATCTACTGGCAATGTGTCTCCAGGCACAGTTGTGGACACAACAATTGTTCATCCTTTCGAGTATGATTTTTACCTCTGTAGCCACTACGGAAGCCTTGGAACAAGCAAGCCCACACATTATTATGTTCTATGGGATGAGCATGGCCTCAGTTCCGACGACGTGCAGAAGCTCATATACAACATGTGCTTCACATTTGCTCGTTGCACAAAACCTGTGTCATTAGTCCCACCAGTCTACTATGCTGACCTTGTTGCTTATAGAGGAAGTCTGTACCATGAGGCAGTAATGGAAGGACAGCCTCCATCTTCAAGGACTTCATCGTCACTTTCAGCAGCAGCTTCGCCGGAAGAGAGGTTCTTCAAGCTGCATGCAGACCTGGAAAACATCATGTTTTTTGTTTGAAAATCTACCGGCAAATCTCCATCTCTTTTGGCAGTGAAGGAGATTGCCACCAATTCTCATTCGGAAATGATGTTACGCAAGCTTGCTTCTTTTCCAGGCTAATCAAAAAGTGGAGTTTGTGCGTGAATCTAACTATCTGGGAACTCCTCTGTATCTACCATGGTTATACAGACCATGGGAATTGGAGGAAGAACATGTCATTTAGGTTTGTTTTCCGTTTGCATGTTCTGTGTTTTCTCTTTGGATCTTGGTTGCTATCACTAAGCTTCATGTGCGCTAAGACATTTACAGTTCTTGACTTTGTTATTTGTTTCAAATTTTGAAACTACGTTTCTTATGATGTCATTCCCATGCCTCGGTGATTGATCAGATAGATTTTGAATTTTCCCTGATACCTTTCCATGGAGTTTCAAAGAAATCAGATAGATTTGGCACAAACAAATAGAATGAACTCAAATAATTCTGGTATTTGCTGCTCATATGCTATATTTTTGTTGGGATCACAGGTCCTCTGTCACCGAAGAACACTTGCTAGAAACCCCTTTCATTCGATAACTTGCTTGCATCATAATCAAAGACATTAGCTCTCAGCCCTCGTTTGGAAGTGCGGTCCAAACAAAGGTGGGCTAAAACCTATTTATTTTTAAATTATTTTTTATATTTTAAAACCATTTTAATGTTCTGTAATTAAAAATAAAATTTAAAAAAAAACATATTATTTTAATGCATTTATAAGTAAAAATACAATTTCAAAATTAATTTATATTATCTCCCTTTTTTAAAATGAAAAATGTAAAAGCAATAAAAATAAATGATTCATTTTTTTTCCTGATAAATTAGAAATTTACTACCGAGGTGACATTCTTGATGGACAAAGCCACAGCTTTGGGGGCAGTGTGATGTGAACGACAATGAAACATCTCCGTGTGAAATAAATCTTGTCGGTTCAGGAAAGAATATAATTGAGATAAGTTTGATCATATTGTAAAAATCTCATAAAAAAGGGATTAAAATTGAAAAAAAAAAACTCAAGGGCTAAATAATGCTAAAAACACATTTCAGCTACCATAGCAAAACAAAAAAACCTGGGACTTTGTTCAATTATCAAATATGGTCCTTGATTTTTTAATTATATCTAATCAAGAAAATCAAACTCGATTTTTTCCAAATCAATTATCAATTTAATGACATATTCTTCTCTAAGTGTCTATTTGGAAATGTGGTTGAAGTTACTTTTGAAAATATTTTTCATTCATAAATGCATCAAAATGATTTTTTTAATTTTTAATTTTTTTTGGCATTAACATATTAACATATGAAAATGATCTATAACATCAAAAAAAATTAAAGTAAAAACTAAAAAAAAATCAATTTTTCAAAATGAGTTCTTACAACGCATTGCTAAACAGAACCTAAATATTGTGAAAACCCATACGAAGTTAATCAAGATAAATCATCAATCCAAACCTTGAAAAAACCAAATTGAAAGAAACAAAAATTAAAAAAAAAGATTAAAAAAAATTGTGATGCTATTACAATCCAAATAATTTTGTGCTAAATAAACATTAAAATCCCAAATGTTTTAGTCTTGTTTGTAATTTTAATAGACTAAAATCAAATGAAACTATTCAGTGTCATGTGGTACTATTACTATATATTTTGTTTCATCATTTTTTTCAAAAAGGTGTGGTGGACTTGCTGTAAAATACTCTCAGGATATTGTCTGTGAAAAATAAAAACCTGTCATTGGATCTGTCATGTCAACTATAATTCCTGTAGCTAATCAGAGTTAGCAGCTAGACATTTCTGGACCTGCAAGTATAAATATGGGAGCAAATGCTTTGTAATTTCAAGAAAAATCTCTAATCATTGCTTCATAATATTGTACAAATCTGGTTCTCTTTAACTATTTAAAAGACATGAATGCTTTCTTAGGATGCTTTTAATGCCAAATCAATGCCTTTTGTCATTGCTGTCAGAAGGTCTTGTTTTGCGGCAACTGATAGTTCTAGCTAGGACAACAATGGACTTGCAATTTCTTAATCAAGAGGATTGGATTTAAAAGTATCAGAAGACATTAGGGCTTGGACTTATGGAACTACATGCTGTACAATCTTGTGAGAATCTACATGCCTTACCTCCACGTTTGATACCTTGGATTTTCTCAGCTGTGGTCCATTTTTAAGATTCTGGGAAACTTGGATTACTCGTGAATCTGTGGCTCAAATTAACGTGGAATGTTGTGTTTTTGTTCTATTAGGTAGAGTAATAGTGTCATTCATGTGGAACTGGGACCATTCTTTTCATTTTCTGCAGATGGGGGGGGCCAAGAACAAGAAGAAGACAATATAATAATTGGATAGAACATACATTCTTTCTGTTAATTGTCGCTCATACTGTATTTTTTTCCTGGAACCTTATGCCCTCTTTTCACCCAGTTGGACCGCATGAACAGATCACTAAAATGTGTTGTTTTTAGGTAATATCAGTAGAATCCAAATATGCAGGGAACATGGGCATGACATAGTTGAGAAAGACACCTGCATAAATTTTGATGAGAAATTTTTTAACCTGGGACAGTAGGAGTGTGGAGTGACAAATGATAAAGAATCATCTTGTCTAAAAACACTTTTAAACTGTTAGGTGAAGTCCTAGAATATAATTTACATTATTCTCTAACACACACCTGCAAGTTTCAAGGCTTGAAACTTGCAGAAGCTCACACTACCTTGTGTTTGATTTTTATCAAATAGAATGAGGATGGTGAGATTCGAACTCGTGACCGCTAGGTCAACAAGGCTTTAATTACCATGTTACAGAACCTTCATATTTAAAAGCTTAAACTATTAGATGAGACCCTAGAATATGATTTGTATTATTCTCTATCAACATGTAGGCTTGGCCAGTGAAGATAAGTGTAAGCTGCGATGGGACTTGGATGGTGACCTTTGAGTGTGTGTGTGTGAGTTGGAAAGATGCAGAGGATAATGATCGGTGTGAAATTCCCAGCCAAGTTTTTTGAGGCTAATGAGGTGCTTCAAATCTAAAACTTTTCTGAGAATTGGAGAAATATAATTCAGTAATGAGATACAGCTAGCTTTTTACAAAATCAATGAAAGTGAAAAGACACCTCGCACTGGAACTATTCCTACACCGTATACATGCATTCAGAAAACCAAGAAATGTATAAAATTGGCAGGAAGAGAAGAAGAGCATGTAACAAACTCTTCCTGAGGAACAAGAGGAGAATTTTCAACGCTGTGCTTGCGATTCTTGATTCCTGTAATTGCTTGTGTTGATTGACAGGATAAGTTATCCAAGTCACAAGGGACTTCGAAGAGGATCTATCAACTCTTTATTCAATGTTGAAAGCATCGAGAGATATTCTGTCAACGGATAATAATAGGTTAAGAATCGAGATAACCTTCTAAAAAAAGTCAATTCTCATGTGGATTGAGAACTAAAATAATCCCTTTAAAGTCATCTTTATTTTGCATGAAATTTTATGTTTTCTTCTTAGGTTTTGAAGAATCTGTGACTAATTTGCCTTCTTTTTTTGACGTGAAAACAGAAGATAAAACACCCTTTTATATAATTCTCACTCAAAAATCAATGATCAAGAACACAATACCTGAACTTCTTATGAGTTGCTGTGGTGAAAACGATGGATTCACTCTTTCAATTGCAGCTTTGTCATAATGTGGTAATTCTAGCAGTTGCGGCTGAAATCTTGAGAGTGAGTTTTCATTTGTTACTGGAAGCAGGATTCTGCTCATCCATGCAACAGTGAAAAGGCTTGACTGAACTAAATTTGGGATGCCATTGGCAATGGAATTCGAAAGGGCAGCCAGAAAACTCTGGCTGCCACTGTTGAGCAAGACTACTGCTAGTTTCCTTTGCCAATCTTCCATTGCATGTTCCTCTTCATTCTAGTTGGGCCATTCAAATAACACAAACAATCATTATAAAGGAGAGTATAATTTTTTCTGTTACCAAACTAATGCCACCTAATTTATAAAAAAAAGACTAACTTGACAGAATAAAAAATGCAGCACCAGAAGAACCACTCCTCCCTTGTATTAATTTTTCTTCAGACTTGGAATTTTTTCCAAATGTAATTTTCTTTTGCTGGTATGGTGCTCTATTAAATCTTACCAAGTTCCCATCAGCTATTTCCTTGCTTGGAAATGATCCTCGTAATCTGTCATGGAAACTTGCTTGTTGTAAAAGCCATTCTTCTGCGGTCGCCTCTTCATTGTAAGAAAAACAGCCTCCCAACATGAAGAGAGCTTTTGCGGATTGTTCTTGAACCTTGGTGCTACATCTATGGCAGTCTAGAGATTCTGTGATTGCCTCAACTGCTTCTTCCCTATACAAACTGGACTTCGAAAGATCTCCCTGCAACATCACTGCTACTTATTGTTCAAGATTTAGGATCCAAACTGTTATAAACTAGTGTTTTGGTCTCAGCACCAAAAATGGACCATTAGCTAGCTCACAAATGGACTTACCAAAAGCTCAAGCTGTAAGAGAGCTGCTGCAACCAGCGGGCGTTCCTCTGGCGAAGATCTCTGGAGATAGACTAGAAAGATGTGCATGGTGTTCAAACCACCCCATCCATTATTGAGTTCCGTTAAGAATTTAACGATCCGTGTTCTTCTGCTAACATTTACTCAGATTAATCAGAATACAAATTGAATAGTAAGCTTACTAAACATGTTTTACAGAAGTGAAACTAGAAAATTCATACCTACTCAGGCACAGTAGCTCAGCTAGTAAATTGAATGCACACCCGTTAAACCTCTTCTGGATACCAAGAACAATGAGCTCAAGGAGAGAAGTCTTGTTCAAATTGTCAACTAAGTAGTTCCGAGAGCTCCCATTAGCTCGAACGCAGCATAACATGAACGTGGCAGCTTGATTTCTCTCGATAACGTCTCCTGCTTCGAAGGTCCTTGCCAATAAGGTTAGCCCTCCCATGGAAACAACTTGACTTGCATTCTCCAAGTTCCTATCTTCATCAAAACCTGTTAAAAGTTGTTCTAAGATGAACATTGCTGCCTTTTGAGGCATGCACCTCACTGTGAATAAGGTCTGTAACTGGCCTCCGAACTCTAAAACTCGAAGGACTAGTACTACCCACTCAATAGGTACCATCTGTTTTGCCTTCGGCTTCGATAGGTAAAGCAGAACAGCAGCTTTGAGAAATAAACCGCTACTTTTTAAGAGTTTCATGAAGATCTTGAGCTGTGGATCAGCGTTTAGTACTATTAGCCTATTGGCTTCATTTCTTGTTACAAGCTCTGCGAGAATTGATATTGCCAGCTCTAGAACTTCATCATCAGTGGAGGCAAACAAGACCTCAAGCAACCCTTCAATCACAGGTGCCTTTGATAAAGCACCTTCAATTAAATTACTGCCGTGCGAGTCCAACCAGGCTTTGGCAGTGACATGGATTGCAATTTCACACTCAGCTAGACTATCTGAGGAGCAAATAGTGCCAATGGCTCTACTTAGATCACTAGGAGGGAGATGGTCTGTCTCTTCATTCCTGATTGAATTTCTCCTGGATATGATGTTTCCATTCACCAGGCATTCTGATACCACACTTTGGCAGGAAAAGAGCCTAAAATAGTCTGATTTATGAGGCTCAAGCCAGATATCGTTTTTCGAAATTCCATAATTTTGACTTAATGACCTTTGATGAGTCCTCGTCTTATTATTCTGAAAAAAATTAGAAAACTATTGGCTGTATTCTCCAATCATGAAGTAGACTTTATTTAGAAATAGGAAAGTGAAAAGGGTAGAAGAGTTTCGAGAATAGGGACAAAGATACTCACAGTAGCATAATTGCAATCTTTGTATTCATCTATGCACGCCTTTTCTTCCTCTATGCTCCATGTATCCATTGAAGCTCTATTTCGTGAATCTAAGTCCATCGATTGGCGCTCTAGAGTGGGGCCAAACACAGCTCGGTATCTTTTGAGATTAATACAAAAAAAAATCATGAAGCAAATAACATCCTGCCAAGACCCGTTTTTTCTAATTCTGAAAAATAAACTTGGAAATGGTGATCAATGACTTACAAGTTTGTGTTGATGGAAGAACTTGAGATATACGAATCCGATGATCTCCTCATTGATGGTGCATAACTTGATCTAGATGGCAAAGGGATGGCAGGAACAGAAGGAGCTTTAGCCCCAACCTTGAGCCACTCTTCATAGTACAGAGCAAACTGGACAGTTCCCATATCCATCCGGTCATTATAGACCTTGCTCAAAGTTTTCACCTTTCTTTCCTTCTCAACAGGCTGGGAGCCTGAGAGAAACTCGAGCTCCTCATGGTACCAAACTTTAAGATGAAGAAGATGGGGAAAAAGGAAATGCTCCCAAAGATCAGGAAGCAAATGATTCCTCGCTAAAAATGGCGCATCGCAAAAAACATGAAGTAGATGCCTAGCAGATGTCCTGTCATTCTTCTCGAGCTTGTAAACAATGGACAAGTACAGTTGAGCACAGGCTGAGAGATGTGAATCGGGAACACCACAAGTTGAACCATTCCTGGATTTCTTAGAATTCAATGAAGCAACGATGTTCAAAAGATGGATTGAATTCTTAAACGACTCCACCTTCACCTCCCTTCTTGTTTCGTGCTCTTCAACTAACTTCTCGACGATTTCCATTCCCAACTCCATCTTCCCAAAAATCCCATCATCCGAACCCTTTCTTCTTCCCACCAAGCAAGAGTTGCACTTCTCTCTAATCATCTCCCTAAAACTCACATCTTTTGTGTACCTGCCTATATAACCACTAAGTATGGATACCACTGCTCTGATAGCAATTTCATCGATTGCAGGTTCTTCTGCCGTCAACAATGACTTAGACTGCAACCTCTCCGTGTCCGAACTCAATCTCCTCGACGAAAATATCGACGACCCTTTTCGAGCTGAGGCCTTATCGGTCTTCTGCTTGGAAGAATGCGATCTTTTTTGGTCATGGCAAATATGTATAGGCAATATTACAGACTCTTGTGGTCTAATCAATCTGTCTCTAGGCTTCACCCGTGTCCTATTTCTCAAGGACTTTCTGTACTGAAATCCTTCCTCGGCGAGCAACTGGTTCAAGGAAGCCATTTGTAGGTGAATTGAGCTTGGTTTTGGAGCAAAGAATGAGGTGTCAAAAGGTTCACTGACATTCCTTCACAGCCAAGAATTGATGACGAAGTACAGCTATAGAAGCAAGAAAATGCAGAGAAGTGATTAAGAAAGGCACAAATGAAGACAAAAACTACTCGGGGTGATTTTCATTAGGTAAACCGGCCCGGTTCAAATTAGTTACATCAGTTAAAACTCCCACCAATCAGACCCTACAAATTCAACTGTTCATGAAATACTAACAAGAGAGGGAGAGAGATGAGATTTGGCCTAAGATGAATGGATCCAGCAAGAAAGAAAACAGTTTTTTGAAACTAGGGGAAGCATTTGAAATGCCTAGCATGAACAGGATCCACCATGACCATAGCAAGGCAAGCCATTCAAATGAATCTAGCGGTAAACTGCACTGACAGAAGTAGCAGAAATTATCAAATTTTCATGGCCAGGAAGCAGTGCAGAACAGCTTGTAGTCTCGATGAGATTGCATGGTGTTGCTTATCAAATGCTTTCAAGTGCCAGTTCAAGATTTGTCTTTTGGGGGGGGCAAAGTGTCATAAGAACAAGTACAACTTTATAATATAGTCAGTGAAGATTTGAATTTTAATTAAATTTATTTTTACCAGAGCAAAACAGTGGCAGAGTACTCATGTTGAAAGCTAAAGTAATCATGAAAAGAGAAGGGTTCAAAAAAGAAGAAAGGAAAAATACCATATTGATATGGTTGTTGTGATCTTCCTTTTGTCTTTAGCTATGAAGTGTTTTAAAATTTTAATTAGAACTTAAATTTGAACTTAAATATATGCTTTGTAGTACTAAGTCTTATCTTAGTCCCTTTTGTTTTTACAAACCTAAAATTAGCCCCCATGTATCATAATCTATAATTCAAATTCCAAACGAATATTTATCTCAATTGGGTCCACCAAGTATTGAGATATTCTCGACTGAGTTTTCTATCTAAGTGACCTTAACAAATATTTAATAATAAACACTAAGCTTTTTGTATCTTGTGTTGTTTTTATTATTATTATTATTATTATATATGTGTGTGGTGGGGGGGACATGTACAATTTCACCATTAATGAATTGTAGAAGGGACTCAATTGAGATGAAAAAAGTTTGAAAACTCTTATGTAAAAATCATATTTAATCCTAGGGGATTTAGTTTTTGCCCCAATCGCTGGTCTGCTACAAAACGACTAAGGGATGTTTGAGAGTATAATTGTGGTTGTTTTTTAAATTATTGTTTTATTTAGAAATATATTAGAATAATTATTTTTAATATCAGCACATTAAAATGATTTAAAACCACTAAAAACAACAAAATCGTCTATTTGTATTAACATATATGTCAAGCAAAATGATTTTTTTTCTTTCAATTTGGCCCTCTTGAATCAATTAGCTATATTTCTTAGTGGCTCAGCTCAAGTGAATTGTCCAGATAAATAGTTAGAAAATACATTTCTCAAGCGGAATTGATACTCAAGGAGAGATAATTTCAATAGAGTAACTTTGTACGTAAAGACATGGTTGATTGATTTCACTCTCGGACGGTGATGGGGTAGAGTGTACCAATTACGCGTATGCCGTGTATTGTATGGAAGAAAATTTAATTGTTTGACGTTGACCCCTCAGCTTTATCTTTGATAAGAGATGCATTCACGGGTCGTTGTATTTTTTTATGATTGACGGGTCCATGCAACTGGCCCGATTGCTCTCTACTTCTAACCTGATTTAGTAATATTTAAGAATATAATTCCCGTTTTCATTTCTATATTATTTTTAAAAATATTTGTTAATTTACTAATAAAATAATGAAAAACAAGATTTTCTAACATAAAAGTCTGCCTAATCACCTTCAATATATAAAAATATATTGGAAGGAGAGAGAAAATTACTTGTCAAGAAACTATTACAACGAAAATTAAATTAAATTACGATTTTGATAAAAAAAAATCTTCATCGATAAAACAAAACAATTGATTCTGGTAGTAAGAACAAAATCTCACTCTATTTCTATTTTTTAAACTAAATTAATGTGTTATTATTATTATTATTATTATTATAAAATACTAGACCCCACACACACATGCCACACCACGTAAACTAAATACCTGTTTGGAATGGTGATTACGGTAACTTTTCAAAATGATTTTCGTATTGAAATATATTTAAATGATATTTTTAACATTAACACATCAAAATAATCTAAACACATTAAAATATATTTATTTAAAATAAAAAATAAAAAATAATTTTTTTTACGGCACGACACGGTCTCTAAGACAAGGACGGGGGATGCTACTTGTGAAGCTATGTAGCTAGTAGATAGAACTAATTAATAAATTCAACGTTTGTGGTTTCGAATTTACTATCATTTCAAGTCTTCCATTGCCTCTCCTCCTCTCATTCTTCCCTGTCCTTTTCTTTTCTCAATTTCTTCCTCTTGTCTACATGTTTGACCGACACGGTTTCTTGGTTTGGTGGTTCAGATAAAATATTTATTTATTTATTTAAATAAAAACTTTTATTTCATAAACATCCACAAAGGAGTTGGTTTATAATTTTTTAAGGGTATAATTGAATAATCTATATAGCCGTAGGAGCTCAAATAAGCTTTATGATTAGCCCCTCCTGGATATGGGAGACATCCCTTAGAATTTGAATCTTTACTCGAGTAATTACTAATAATTTTTATTTCTTTCTTGTGTTTATTTATTAAATATCATATATTTTATTGTTAAAGAATAATATAAATTATTTATTAGGTTCTCACCTAAAATGTTAAATTTTTAGATGAGATGGTTACTTGACATAGTATCAGAGTCTTGTTGACTTAGTAATCACGAGTTCGAATTTCATCATTCTCATTTTATTTTATAAAATTTAAGCACAAGATAGATGAAATTGTGTGTAAATTTCAAGACCAAGTAACTTTCACATGAGGAGAATGTGTTAGAAAATAATAAAAATTATATACTGTGAATTCATTTGATTGTTTAAATTTTTAGATGAAATGATTTTTTAACAGTCGTGGTCAATCCAACATGTATAATCATAACCATACTTTAAAGCAAAAACAAGTAATTAAATCACTCTTAAATCATACTATAAGTGAATATTAATATAAGTTGACGAATTCATTATGATATATAGTTAAGTGTTAGGAATTTGTGAGCTCATTATGATATATAGTTAAGTGCTAGGAAATTGTTTGGTTTTAAAGAGGGAAGAACACGAGAATATTCTCTTGTCAATGTCATTTTAAATAATTTCAAAAGACTAAGGTAGGATGGTTGAACAATAATGGAGCTATAATTGGGAGCCTACATCCAAAAGAAGGAAGGACCATTATTGAAGCAACTCATCAATCATCATCCTTTTCCTTTACATGATATTATTATTATTATTATGAGATTTAAGAAATGAGAGTGAATGATTATTAAACGAGTTCTTATTATTATTATGACCCGAAGCAATTATAAAGTTCTTACAAACATTCAAACTTGTCAAAATCATATTTAATATCACAATCATAATTATTATATAAAATAATTAATAGTTTATCCATCGAAAAATGATGTGGACAAATTCAGTGATGTTAAGAAATTATGTTGCTTAAGTTCATAATCTTAAGTGGTGGATCAAGTCTATGTAATATTTTTTTCGTTTTCTAGTATGCTTGGTGCAATTAAAATTGAAAGGGTTAAATATTAGTAAAAAAAATAATTAAATTATAAGTAGGAATTGTTAATATTTATAGAAATTAAAGATTTTTTTTTCTAATAGCGGATTGCTAGGAAATTGCTTGGTTGAAAAGAGGAAGAACATTACAATATCATACTCTCAATGTCATGTTAAATAATCTCGAAACCATAAAGCTACAAGGTAGGTTTGGTGAGCAATTATTTATTTAATAATAATAATAATAATAATAATTGAGAGCCCACGTCCAAACAGGAAAAGGGATATTGAAATATGTCATGGACCCATCATTCTTTTCCCTGTCGTCCAGTTCCATGCATCTACCAAGAAAATCTTGTGAAACCCTAAAATTTGAAGAGGAGAGAAGAGAAAAGGAAAGAGAGGAGACAGACGACATTTCGTTTTCTTTCCTTCCTGGAAGCTTAGAAGCCTCATGTTGAAGCATTGAATCTACTAGCTAGTGATCTTTCGAGGAACGAACGAGGCTCTTTCTTTTTCTTGATAGTGGCCAAAGAAAAAGTATTTAGAACGAATATTTGAATATATATATATATATATATATATATATATATATATATATATATATATATATATATATATTCTTATGATTTACGCATACTATTTTATTCAAAAGCTTTAAGAAGCTTATCATGACATGTTTTCATCGAGGGCATCTCATGGATTTATATAATTTTTTATCTCGAGTTGTAATTTAAAAATATTTTTTTAATAATAATTTATGATAAAATGGATTTTAAATTAAAAAAATAAGAGGTTGTTAAGAATAACTCAAATTAAGTGGGTTGAAATGATTTTAAATTAAAATTATGTTTGTTAAAAATAACTATAATTAATTTTTTTTAAGAAGGAAAGGAGTGCTAGTTACAAGTTAAGAGTTTCATCTTTAGATTATATTAAAATTTTGATTTAATTTTGGAACAAACTTTGGATTTTAACTTAGTTGTAAATAACATACCTATGACTCTTCTTTGAGTCAAAAGTTAAAGAAATAACTTAAAGTAATTTGTAAAAATCATATCTAATACAACCTTTATGCTCTTTTTTTAATGTAATGTATTTGTGTTACAAAACACACAAAAATATATTCCGTGTCCTAGTTTTTATTATAATAGAGCAAGGATGTTCAGGTTCAAAAATTAGAATCATTAACCATCTAGTAAGTAATCAGTGATAAGAGCTTAAGACTAAGAGGTTTGCTCCTCCTATGACCTCAGGTTTAAGTTATATGGTTGTTAATATAATAGCTACTAAAGATTTACATGATTATTAAACTTCAGGGTCTGTGAGATTAGTCGAGGTGTCTGTAAACTAACCAGGACATCCAGGTTAATAAAAAAAATAGAGTCATGACAACGAGGATAGTTTCACTAATATAAATTATATAAAAAAAAAGGATAGATGATTTATCCAATCCCCAAATATCTCTCAAACCCCAATTGGATTCCTAAATAAAAGAATTTAGATCCCAAAAAAATAAAATATCTAAATTGGGTGGGGCATTAGACATTACCCAATTAACCCTTGCTTTAAAACTCATGCCTCCATGGTTATAAAAAGAATAAGGACCTATTTGTCTTAAAATGACTTCATTTCCCACCCATCAATTTTAGTGGATCTCACAACTCTGGGAATTGTTAATTTGGTAAGCATTAATTAAATAATATATAGATGGTCAAGGCCCCAAAGAAATATATTTTTTAAAATGTATATTTTAGGAACGATGGATAAAGGAAAGGCCCATTCAAGGTTTTGATCCAGCCCATGTATCTCTACCGTCTTCTTTTGCCGACATTGCCATTTATTATTCTTACGTGCTTCCCTGAGTGAGTAAATTATTTGCAAGCCCTTGCGATTAATTATATTTTTAGTTGTAAATAAAAAAATAGAAATATAATTAGTTGTAGATATAAAATAAATAAAAATTGGGAAGGGAATGGAAATATATCATTTCCATCTCAATTATTTTTAGATTATCATCTTGAATTCAAATTTAAGAGAAAAGTTAATTTGGCCCCCACCAAAATGTAAGAAATTCCACGAGAATATTCTATTGTAAAAAGAACAATTTCTTCGTCCTTTTTCAGCATAGAAAATTGAAAGATTTTCCACTACTCCCATCTATGTCAATAAAGATGATTCTCAATAATTAGCCAATAATTAATTCCTAATTTATATCATAAATAATGTTAAACTTTCGACCTATCATGTATTACTTCTCTTGAATTTCTTAATTCTAAAATATTTCAATAGTTAAAGTGTGTTTGAGATTGCGGTAGATATTATGTTTTTAAAGTATTTTTTGTTTGAAAATCTATATAAATATATATTATTTTTTTTCAAAATACATCAAAATAATATAAAAATAATTTTAAACTGAAAAATTCAAAAATCTTGATAATCATAGTTAAATGGCAAAAACAAGCATACTCTTAATACTCAACAATGATATTTATCTACTCCATCGGGACCAAATTAGCAATCATAATCACAAAACATTTCATATATCTATCTACCTATATATATATATATATTAGAAAAGCCTAAAAGAGATCGACGTTCCACTATAGCTCTAGACCCATTAGCATTGTTCACTCGCAATTTATTCTAGTGCATCGCATGCGCACATCCACCCCCCCCCCCCCCCCACACACACACACACAAATGAACAGTGTATTAACGAACCTACCCCCAGTAAACGATAAAAAAACTCCGTTGGTCTGAGGGGCTTCGCGGTCATTGCGCATGCTGGTCTGGACCGATCGCCACACTTTTCTTTTTTTCTTTTCGAAATTGACTAAATATAGATTTAGCCTCTAATAAGATAAAATTGATGACTTAAGCATAAGGACATACCAATAATTATCCTTATTATTATTATTATTATTATTATTATTATTATTATTATTATTATTTTCGGTTAATGGTTGGCGTGTGCGGAGCACGTGACCAATGATATTCCGCCTCACGTCTTGCTTAGGCGGCGCGTGAGGTCTGATACAGTCACTACAGACGAGCCACCGACGTCGATTTCATCTCGGCCCTTATACTTTTAATTTATATTTTGATCCTTTTTTTTAATATAATAATCCATATTTTTGTCCATGTATATATAAGTGTGCTCTTATATTTGATTTTTAATTTTTGTTATTTTCTTATTTATTGAGATGATATGTTTTCTCTTAAATTAGCTCTTAAATTTTATGTTGATCATTTAAAAATTACTATTTTTTTTTCTTTTTTCCTATTTTCTTTCTTTTAGTTTTTTCTCCCTATTCGAGGTGGGGTGGGGGAATTCCATACTTAATCAACAATTCAAAGACTTTCTATGGTCTTTGCCTTGTAATAGAGGTGGGTCTCCCTGTCTATCAAGGTGACGCCATTGTACTCGTCATCAAACCACATCTCTCATTGATGACGATATAGATCGTCACTAAAACGACTTCACGTTCCAATAGTCACGGTGTCATTTATTTCTCCAAAATATTAGACGATCCTTTCTCTCTCTAAAAACTCTGTTCTCTCTCTCTAGAAAAACTGCAACTCTGAAAGCGAAAAATGAAGTTTCGGTTGTTATTACATCACGTCAGGCACGTGCCCATGATTTTCCTTTAACGTTTGGTACCCCTTTGTTATATGGGTCTCCAGTTCTTGAATTCACAAAAGTACTGTCTTGGTTAGTCGATGTCTGTTTTTTTTTGGTTTTGATTTGTTTCCAGCTAGTAGCTTTCTTGGGTACTAATCTTTTGTGTTTCTAAGATTAAGAATCTTTGATAGATCTGATAAGAACCTTTAAGGGTTAATACTGTTTCTTTTTCTAGGTTCTTGAGAGCACCCCACATTTTTTTGTTTAGTATAATAATTAGTTTTTGGTGTTGTTGTTTATGTATAGTATGTTGACTTGGTGGTCTTTGGAATTCAAGCAAGAAAGTTCTTAGTTATGGCATTTTGCAGTTTTTTTTGGAGATAAAGTGATATTTTTGACTTTCTGATAGCTAAAATTTGTTATTGCAATATAAAGTTTCCGTCTTCTTCTTCTTTTCATTTTAATTATCTTACACTGATTTTGAATTGTGTTCAGCTATGTAAGATTTTTTTTTTTTTGCTTTTTCTTTAAGGTGTCCTTGATGCCAATTTTTTACTTCTGTGTCTCTTGTAAATTTAGGGTTTTGATATGAACAATCAATAGCATCATTATTGAAAAGTAAGGTGGCTTATAGAGAAACTATGGATCATAGGTTAGATCTTAATAATTTATATCAGTAAGTTCTTTGGTGGATTAATGGCCAATTTCTCTGAGCCATCCTCATCTTTGAGCTTTACTTCTCATTTATCAAATGGCTCGATTAGTCACAACATATCCAACACCTCGGGTGCTGAGGCAGGAACTAGTCTTGAGGTGATTAGTCTAAACAAGCTGAGCTCCAGTTTAGAGCAACTATTAGTTGACTCCACTTGTGATTATAGTGATGCTGATATTGTTGTTGAGGGTACCACTATTGGCGTTCACCGATGTATTTTAGGTGCTAGGAGTAAGTTTTTCTACGAGTTGTTTAGGAGAGAGAAGGGATCTTCAGAGAAAGAAGGAAAACCAAAGTATTGCATGAGTGATTTGTTACCTTATGGAAAGGTTGGATATGAAGCCTTCCTGATTTTCTTGAGCTATTTGTACACTGGAAAACTCAAGCCATCTCCAATGGAAGTCTCAACATGTGTTGACAATGTATGTGGCCATGAAGCGTGTAGCCCTGTGATTAGTTTTGCAGTGGAATTGATGTACGCATCATCCATATTTCAAGTACCGGAGCTGGTTTCACTTTTCCAGGTTAGTTTATTTTAGTGCATTGTGATGCATAATTTTTTGTTCTTTATGTATGATGTTTGTATTCATGATGTAGTGTGATGGTGCTTTTCTAGCCTATACTAATTTTGTTATTTCCATATGGTTGTGGTGGAATTGCTCATGTCCTGCAGTTGCTTAGCAATTGTGAACTTATGTTTACAAGATTTGTGAAGTACTGAAATTGCTCATGCCTGTTATTTTTGCTAACATAGTTGGTAAATTTTGAGAAATGGGACCCAACTTGTTCTGCCTCATTCACCCATGGTGCAAGTATTTCAAATGATTCGTTTCTAGTAGTGCAGGTGTGATTTGATAAAATTAATCCATTTGATTTATATGCTGAACCCTGTGAAAGCCAATACTTAAGCCTAATTAATAACTTGGGGATTGTTACTTTTCCTGTACTATTTCCTCTTGGAGTCTGGTTTTCAGTAAATAAATAAAATGCCATTTTGTTAGAGTAAATTAACAAGAAAAAATAGGTTTTAGGCCCTTCTATTTATTTTCCAAACTTTCCTTTGAGCTCTATAAGAAACAGAAGAAAAAATTATAACGGTGCAAAGCTGTATGTTTTTGCAGAGACGCCTTCAGAACTTTGTTGGGAAAGCTCGTGTGGAAGATATGATTCCAATACTTGTGGTTGCCTTCCATTGCCAATTAACTCAGCTTGTCGCACAATGTGTTGATAGAATAGCACGGTCTGATCTTGACAACATCTCTATAGAGAAGGAGCTTCCCCATGATGTTGCAGTTGAAATTAAACAGCTCCGGCGCAAGTCTAGTTCTGATGAAGAAAACAACACAGAGGCTGTGGATGCCCTGCGCGAAAAGAGAATCAAGAGGATACACATGGCATTAGACTCAGATGATGTTGAACTTGTGAGGCTTCTCCTGACTGAATCTGATATAACCTTGAATGATGCTAACGCTCTCCATTATTCTGCATCATATTGTGATCTCAAGGTCGTGTCTGAGGTGCTTAGTCTTGGTCTTGCTGATGTCAATCTTAGAAATTCACGAGGTTACACAGTTCTCCACATTGCTGCAATGCGAAAAGAACCATCAGTGATAATGTCAATGCTGGCAAAAGGAGCATCTGCGTTGGACTTGACATCAGATGGGCAAAGTGCTGTTAGTATCTGTCGAAGGTTGACAAGGCCAAAAGACTATCATGCTAAAACAGAGCAAGGGCAGGAAGCGAACAAAGACAGGTTATGTATTGATATCTTAGAGAGGGAAATGAGAAGGAATCCAATGGCTGGGAGTGCCTCTGTCACTTCCCATACAATGATTGATGATCTGCACATGAAGCTGCTATACCTGGAGAACAGAGGTATATTATTTCACACATTTTGGATCAAGTGCTGAAGCTAGTACATAGTTCGTATGCACTTCCAGCCTCTATGGGACTGGATTTTGCCTTTGGATTGCATTGAATTTAAATTACTTTCTCTCTCTCTAAGAATTCATTATTTATATACCAATAGCTGAAGTTTTTGGTTATTTTCTTGAAATCTCTTTCTTGCACATAAAGAGAAGTCCAGGAATGATGTTTCCAATACTCTGTTGAGATGCTTGGATATTAACATCACTGATCTTCTTGCTGCTTTTTTCGAGATTTAAGTTCTTACGTTTGGATGCTGGGGATGTCCTGCTAGTTATTCTGTCTGCTTGTCCAAATAGGAGCTTTTATGCTCTACCTATTTTAGTTCCCTGATCTACCGAGCAGTCTTTATGAAAATATAGATTTTCTCATTTGCATTTCATGCCCACAAAGGTGAGGCATCCTATTGATATATGGCGTCAGTGGTTTTTTTTTTAATTATGATCTTGATTGATTCAAATTGATTTCTGTCATGGCTCATAATTAAAGTATGATCAAGTGTTGTGTTGTACATCACAGTGGCATTCGCAAGATTATTTTTCCCTGCTGAAGCCAAGCTAGCCATGGACACTGCACATGCTGCAACAGCATCAGAATTTGCTGGTAATGCTGCATCAAAAGGTTCTAACGGGAATCTGAGGGAGGTTGACCTAAATGAGACACCAGTAGTGCAGAACAAAAGACTTCGTTCTAGGATGGAAGCCCTAATGAAAACAGGTACGTGGAAGCTATGAATCCTTTTGTTCCAGTAACCTACATCAGGAGGACATATGTTAATCTGTATTCTCTTCCCCAAGTCCTCAAATATCTTAATCTGATCGAATCAATTGAAACCCAAGAGGATGCAGAATTCAGCATATCAAATATCACTTGTGGTCTAGAAAATACAAGCTATTTAGTTTTGTGCAATTATTCTCATACAAGTTGTGTTTGTCATGATGGCAGTTGAAGTGGGCCGACGATACTTCCCTAATTGCTCCGAAGTGCTTGATAAGTTCATGGAGGATGACCTTCCTGATCTGTTTTACCTTGAAAAGGGAACCCCAGATGAACAAAGAATCAAGAGGAAACGTTTCATGGAGCTTAAAGAGGATGTTCAAAGGGCATTTACCAAGGACAAGGCTGAAATTAACCGCTCTGGTTTGTCTTCCTCGTCATCCTCATCTTCTCTAAAAGATGGCATTAGTAACAAACTCAGGAAATTATGAGGGCATGCAACCATGTCTCTGATAAGCCTTATATACTTGAATACAAAGTTGAGTTAAAGATTTTGATCTGCTACTGTGTACAATTTTAACCAAAGAGCAAACTAGCTCTGTAATCTTTATGCCTATGTAATATTAAGCCCCTGAAAGCTTCTTTTTTCCCGAAAGCTCATAGAAAATGTTCTCTAATCACAAGAGAAAAACAATAATTGTAGAAATTTGCAACTGATTTATTCAGAATCGAAATTCTCCTCATCTTGTTCATGTTTCCATAACATGTCTGCTCAGTTCTACTGGAAATTCATATTGTGCCATGATCTTCTGGTCTACAGAAGGAAACAAAAATTGTGAACATTCTGAGAACCTTTCTTTTTCAAAAACATTTTCTTCCTTGTTTGTTCTCATGTCACAGGCCTGCCATTGATTCCAAAACCTTGGCACTTTGATAAAAGAAAAGGCAGCACTAAACGCTTGTCTAGAGCCCATATAGTCCATTGAAGTGAAGATATTCGATATGTGAGTAAATAAATTTCTTGGAAAGCAGGATGCCACTAAATGTGGAGTGAAGCAATAATAATAGACGATGCAGTGAGTGATTGCAATATGAAAGGAGATGAATCAAAGTATTGACTATTGCAATTTCTGCGTTCAGCAAAATAAGCTGCTTTATTCCCTATTCTTTTTCTCCTTTCTTTGAATGAGACACGCATTGTGCTGGATTGTTGGTCCCGTATTACACTAGGATCAGATTAGATAAAAGAAAAATTAGCATGAAAACAATGATAAAATTGACTCGAATTAATCTCGAATTTCATAAAAAAAAATTAATAGAAGCTCGACAATCAATCAATTAAATCTCGAAAACCTCTTTGTCTGGTTCATGTTTTCATGACATGCCTGGTCAATTTGGAATACAAATTGCTCCACCGCTCTTTCTACTAAGACCACCTTGCTGATCTTAGATGATGGCATGGATTTAGAAGGTAACAGAAATTGTGAACATTCCGAGAACTTTCCTTTTCAACCATTTTCTTCTGAGTTTGCTGCCATATCAGAGGCATGTCATTGGTTTGGCTTTACCGCCGGTGGTAGCAGTGAAGATTCCAAAACGTTGTCACTTCGATGAAAGAAAAGGCAGCACCGAACGCTTGCTAAGCACCCGTAGATTCCATTGAAGTGACATGCTCGATATGTGAGTAAATAAACTTCTTGTCAAACAGGATACCACTACCTGTGGAGTGAAGCAAGAACAATGACATTGCAGTCAAGGACAGGATAAGGAGAGGAATCAAAGGATTGGCTATTCAAAGGAGCCAATCCTTTTCATACATTGACGAAAAATAGAAGAAAAGGAAGTGAATTGGAAAGGGAATTTCTCTAATATTTAGTATTTTATAAAAATATAAATTAATTTTTGGGGATTAAAAAATTAAAGACAAAACAATAGGAATAGGTACATTGTGCCAGTGAAGCCTGGCCTGGACGCTTATAAATAAAGACAGAAAACACGGGTGACAGGTTGTTTGTTCTTAGCCGACGTGTCATTGAGTTTCAACTTCTTTTTTTTATCTGTTCTTTTTCTTATATATATCATGGTATCGAAGATGAATTTATTCAAATAATAATATTATTTTAATAAATTCTCAAGTAAAAAACGTTTTGAAAAACAATTTTTATATCATTTCCAAACAGAGACTTGGACTTTTAAAAAATATATAATTGTTATATTTTAGACCACTTTTCATCCCAATCGCCTCAAAATCCTTCTAAAAAAGCTTTCATCAAATCCAATTTCATCCATGGTTGTCAAAATTACGATTTTGACACGACATGGAAGGGGTTTTGGAAACTCGGATCGTAAGATCGGATAATCGTACCTGAATTTTTTCGTACAAAAATCATAAAATCACAGTTAAGATCGTGTAGGTAGAAAAATCATAAAATCGTAAGTAAAATATTTCAGAAAATAATATAACATAATCATGGCCATAAAATTTCATTAGTAACTTAAAAATACATTACAAAACAATCATGTCCATAGAATTTCATTAGGTAAAAATTAACAAATTTAAAGATAAATATTTTGTTGATATGATATATAAATTAAAATCAGTCTCATGACCTTTATTTTCCTCGTTATTTTTAATACATTAATCAAAAGTATTATTATTGAAAAGATTATCAGTACTCATACTGGTACCAACACTGATATTGCTAGTATTAGCTCCAACTCCAACAAATTATTTTAACATCAGGACATGAAAATGATTTAAAAACATAAAAAAATTTCAATTTAAAGTAAAAAATAATTTATATTTTTTTTAAAAAAAATAAGTATAAATTTTAAAGTTAATATTACTGATTTTCAAGAGTGATTATCAAAATATTTAATATTTTCTTAAACTTCTCAAAATTAAAATGTGGCGAAGATAATATTTAATATTTTTCTGCACGAACTTCTTGCTCTCGAATGCTGTGTTTCATCTCATCCATGCAAGACGACCGAGTATCTATTCTAGGCAGCCCATCTGCTGAACGTCAAGTCAACGGTTAAAACTCCCATGAAGGCTTCAGAGCAACCCAACCGGTTCTTAAAAACCTCCATCAACCTTCTGAACTGCCATGGTAGAGGGGTGAAATGGGCTGACAGGCCCATGGAAAGAACAAGCATGCAATGATATGGGTAGTTGAGCTAGGGCTTCTGTTTGATAGTAATTCAGCTAGCACGACACAAGTATGATATAGGTAGTTGGTATATTGTTTTTTAAATTGATATAGAATGATTTGGTTTCGTACTATATTAATTAAAAAATAGTTCAAATAAAAAAAATAAAATTATTTAGAATTGTGCAATTTAATCTAAAAAATACAATAAAATAATTTTTATAAACAAAATTATGAGCATGTATAATATTATAAGAATATCTTTATCAATATAGTAAGATCATTACATTCTCTGATTGCTATGAAATTTTAACGTAATAGATATAAATACATCAAAAGACTCCTCATTTAATTACATCTCAATCGGACAATCAGATTAAAAGATATTATTAATATTGTAAAATTATTTATTATTAAAAAAAATTATTTAATCAAAACAAAACTGACATAGCGAAATCAAAATATTTCGGCTTATATTAGACCGAAAATCTGAAATGGAATAGAATTCAAATCAAAGTAATAACAACAAGATGTTTCAAGATCAAAACAACCTAAACAAAACAAAACTGACAATTATTATAAAAATGGATAGGGTTAGCACTTGCACACCGACGTTAGAGCTCCAAGATGGAATTGACCGGAGACACATGCACTGATAAAGTTGTAGAACACCAGCAGCCCTCGGCAATCGTGTCTCAGTCAAAACCTCATCCCTGGTCTCTTACCAGCGAAAGCATTCAAGATAGACGGCTGATTTACAAAAAGAAAATGGATGGTGGATCTTGGTGGTGGTCCCTTGGTAGCTCTACCGCCAAAATAATGGGCATATCTCTAACACGAGATCTATAAAATGGAGATGAGGGGAGGGTGTAATAAGGCATATACCGACAGAGATCTGATGACAACGATGAAGAAAATATTGGTTGCAGTGTTCATCGTGAGCATGATCGCTTCTCATTTTGAGAACGTCGCGTCGGACGCTTCTGATTGCCTCGACGCCTGTACCACCGGCTGTGTTCAACAAAACACAAGACTTATGCAACGCTGTGAGATCAAATGTGGGATAAGATGCGGTCCAAATTCTGAAGTCGAGGATCACACAGGTTGAAGAACTTGTAATAAGTCTCAAAGATACATGCTAGCTGGGATCTGTTTATGGAATAATTTGCAGCAGCTCTTTCTGTCTGTTTTTTTTTTCAGTGTTGACAGTCTTTGTATTAGATGTAAGGAAGGAAGGGAGAATTAGGGCTATCAAATCTCAAATTTGAATAAAGAAAGGACAGAATCACTTCTGAAACTTCAGATGTTTTCAGAATTATGATATGTTCATCATTTTCGAACATAAATGGAGAAATAACCTCCATAAATGTCTTCCATCTCAAATCTGCAAGTTGAAGAACAAGAAGCGACGTCGTATTTTGAGCAACGGGGAGCATGGCATGGATGATCCATAAAGAAATTTATTAAAAACTACAGCAAACAGAAAAAAATTGTTCAGCAATTAGATCTGTGGTCATGGATGGATGGCATCAATTTGACTGAAACAATACATATAAACTGTAACACTGTTTCAATGCAGGACTAGCCTTAGCTTGAACTGATGCATTCCTTAAACTTTCCCACATAGCTGGTCCTTCAGTTCTTCCTTAAACTTCATGAGAATGGTAATTTTTTGCTGCTTTCGGCTTTTGATTTTAGAATCAAAACAAAGCAGCTGCCACAGTTCTTCCACATGGATATGGCATGAACAATCTTTCTTAAATTTGAATTATTTACAGAGAGTTCTAGGTCCTTTCAAAGGAGCAGAACACATGAGCTCCATTTGCAGAAACAGAATATCAAAATTGAACGCAAAAGATTCTTCCCTCTTAGCTGACAAGATTTCTGGGTGTTGCATAAACAATGAATGAAACTCATTTCACCTCGAAGCCCCACTTGAGTAACCGACCAAACAACGCATAAACTTTCTTCCCAGATCCTTCAAACATCAAGACAGGATTCCTTTTCAGCAGATCATGCAACTGCTCCTCGCTGTAGCTTACTTTGTCAAGAAAATATATAGTTCCAGGCAGTCTTTTCCCATTATAGGAGTCTTTAGCGAACAAGTACCTCAATTCAAATCATTCCTCAGTCCTGTCGCTCAAGAACCTTCACAAATTCACTGTCAACACCACCGACAAGGAGAGGTGGGCAACAACTAACAAGCTTAACAACCGTGGTTTAACTTGAACCCAAGATTTCATGAGCCTGAAGTTTCAATTCCAGCATCCCGTAATTATATCCATAAATCCCCCTTCTTCCTTATACATCCTTTTCAATATTACTACTTGGAATTCCATGATTACACAAAACATGAAAGTTCTCACGCAACATGCCATCACCCCCAAGATAGATCCAATTCGAGGGAAGAACCTCGGATGGCCTCAAACTCACTCTCTCAAAAAACGGCTCAAACTCATAAATTGGATTATAACTGAGAAGTTTATTCAATGGCCGCACAACATCTTTATCATTATAAATGAGGTGAGTTCTCGCTAATATGCTCTGCATCATTGGAATCAAATCTCCTAGTAGTATGCATGTAATCAAAGAGCACACGTTGAGCCTCAGTTCTTGCAGTCCGTGAACACGACTACTAAAAACCGTAACAGGAGATTGAACTGGTCCAGAATGTGAAACGTTTGCATTCTGGGACAATCTGAAACTGCAAAAACTATGAAGTTAAAGTGATGATTTCACACAATTCACATTAATATATTTCTCTTAATTTCTTCAATCATCGGGATCCTATGTAATGCTTTAACGTTGCAATAATCTGAATAGCCGTTTAATGAATAAAGAAGAGTAATTTTAAAGTAGGTGATCGGAGGTTATGTGCTTTGGATTCCACCAAATTGTCAACAAGATGCTCCATAGTTACTGTTTGATATGGGACAAAGTTTTTCTGTTTCCATCTCACTGTTTGCTTCAAGTTCTAAAAAAACAAATAATTGATACATGCGGCCAAAGGACAGAGCACCAATGAAGTTAAGATGGTGGAACAGTAGATATCCCTCCAACTTAGAGCACAGAGATTCTCTTTCTGATAAGCTCTGCAAGGAGAGAGAGAAGGAAGGCTGGAATATCAATATATGTCAGCTGGTTTCAAGCAGAGGGAGGATCCGGTTGATTTTTATTTTTTTTAAATTATTTGTAATATAAAATAATTTTGAACCACTAAATTTTTTTCGTTTAAAATAAAAATATATTTTTTTATTTTTTAAAAAATATTTTGAAATGCAAATGATTATGAAGGTTATCTCAAATGATTAAGTTTGATTGTCATTGAAAATGTTTTAGAATATTTATAAATTAAAAATTAGTATTATGATCGTTATGATATATAAAAATAATTTTAAAAAAATAAAATATATATATATATTTTTGAATGAAAAATACTTTCAAAAACAATTTTTATCAAACTCTCAAGCACTAATTCAAATTAAAGTGTTTGATTGGTAGTTTGATTATATTTATTTTTAAAAATGTTTTTTCATTTAAATATGCATCAAAATATTATTTTTTTTATTTTTTTAAAAATAAATTTTTGATATCAAAAAACGATAAAAAAACACTAAAAATAAAAGTTTTTCAAAAATAATTTTAAAATATAATGTAAAACACTATAACCATCACCCGAGCACCGCAGCAGCTCAGGGTCTTCCTCGTCCTTTCACAATACTCTCTCTCTCTCTGTTTTATTAGGATTTGAAGCATGAAGCGGACACGGTGTTTTCCTTAGGACAAAAACACCCTTGAACAACTCGGGACAAATTGTACCACATCGACAAAGAGCGAAAACGAAAGCGTGTTAATAAAGGTGTCGAAGAACACGGAAATTCACGACCTTACTTGAACAGGATCTGTTCTATAGGATCGTACCTCTGTATCCTTTATCACTAAGGAGACAGGAACCTAATCCTGGTGGATGAATAATGACCGTGTGATCATAGCGTGAGTATTGGGCTTTGATGGCTCGTCAGATCACATCATAGCTGAAGAGGATCGTTTCCTAGCCACTAATCTTTCTAGGGATGATCATGCGGTTGTCTGACAGGCTTCCTCTTTTATGAAATTTTACGTTAATTACCATTTTTTTATTCACTCTATTGCTAACCGAATAAGTCTTAGGGTAGTGGTTAAGGTTTTTTTTTATTATTATTAAATAATAACTTTCATAACACGTCTTATTATTTTCTTGCTCCAACAACTTGACATGTTTTTTTTTTTAATTTTATTATTAGATTAATTGATAATTAAACTTTATAATTTATAATTTCTTTTATACGAAATTATCTTCGTTTAATAATTGGAACAATATATTTAACAAGTTAAATTAAATTACTTGAGTATTTTTTTTATTTTTTTAATATCTAGTTAATTAGTAATTAAGTTTTGTAATTATTATTTTTTATTTTTTTATTGGATTATCTCATTCTCATGATCCGAGACATGAATTTGACAGATTAATCTAGATTGATTCAAGTTTTTTTTTGTTATTTTCTCTTAAATATTTTTTTTATTTCATCCTTAATTGCTAGGTTGTTTCGGAGTTGAGTTTCATAATTTATTTTTTATGATATTATTATAATCTCATAATCTGAATTGTAGATTTGACATAGTAATCACCTCGATAGATCCAATTAATCATTATCTTAATAATTTTTTTTAAAAAAAATATCATTCAATATGCATCAAATTCTAAAGTCAATCGTTTTTCACTAGAAAATATGTTAATAATGATGGAATAATTTATTTAATTATTACTTTTTTAAAATTATTCAACCCATGACGTGAAAATTATTCAAAATCATTTAAAAAATCTTAAAGCTTTCATTTAAGAAAAAAGTGGTTAAACGATAATAACATTTGCCCCACCACCCATTTATTTTTACATCTAACCTTTTATAATAAATGTAAAGTTAATTGTTATACTACAATTTATTTCATTGCCATTACACTAATCATAGAACTTCATCACTTACCTTGCCCAATTAAAAAAAAAGAGTTAAATCGTGTAAATAATTCATTGTAGATCTAGATATAGTTTATTGTGAATTATGATAGTATAATTATTGTCGCGCCCTTCAATCCATAAAAAAAAAAGTTAATGTTAGTTTTTGGGGTATTTTCAATTTTTCATTTCACTTGTTGTCGTCAACTAATTGTCTAAGGGTGTTTGCATCTTTTATGGGTTTTATTAAAACAATACAACTATGTTTTTACCCCTGAAAATCATATAAAAAACACATTGGCTGGACAACGGTATTTTAAATTTTTTGATTTGTTCATGAACAATAAAATAACTATTTTATCCTTGGACGAGACAGAAAAATAAGAGTTGTCGGTGAGGGTATTGTTGGTTATCATGTTTGATGAATAGTAAAAATACTATTGTGCCCTAAAAAAACAAAAACAAAGAGTTGGCATTGGGGATATATTGGTATTTTCATATGCGTTTTTTGTTGTTGTTATCATGAGTCTTGGAAGGTGTTTAGATAATTTCATCTTGTATTCTTTGGAAAAAAAACTATTGACATGTCCGACAAATGTTTTTTGTCCGTGCCATATAGACTCTGCATGCGAAGTCATATAGTGGTTAAAAAAGTTCAACTATCATGGTCTCTTCAGCATGGTGGTGCACGTGTCAAATCATTGTGGTTGATTGTTTTTTTTCCTGTCTTCTCTCTCCTACAACAAAAAAAATGCATCAAGACTCCTTGGTTATGTTTTTTGCATTTTAGTATGTTTTTTTTTTCATCCTAATTTCTTCCATAAAAGTTTTGATTTGTTTCAATTTTTCATTTCGAGTCTTATTCTCTTCAAAGTTTTGTTTGGGTTTAATTCTTTTAATATTTTTTTATTCTTATAAAGCAATCCCTATCAACAACAACAACAACCACAACAACAATAATATGATGATGATAATTTTAATGATATTAATAACATTAGCGATGATAGTAATCATAATAGTTATTGTGATAAGGATGATGATAATAAGAATAATGATGATGGTATCAACAATAATAATATCAATAATAATTAGAATATTAATTATTTACATGATAACTACAATGATTGTGACAATTCAATAATCATAATAATAACAATGAGAATAATAATTAAAGTAATTTATCATTAAATGTTGTATTTGTTAAGAATTAAGTTTTATAGTTTCTGTATGTATAATTTTTCAAATATAATATCCTGAATTAATGGTTTGAGATTTTTTTTTGACTTAAAGTTATCTTTATTTTTGTCTTATTTTAAAAAAAATCATATTACTTAACATTAGTTTTATGAAAAAATATCATTTATTGTTTGTTTAAACCTATTAAACAAATAAATGCATATCAATTTAAAATCTATATATTTTATTAGAAACTCGTGCTTAAATTTATTATTTTGTCAAAATTTATAGTATCATGAAAAAAATATTACTCTTAATATATTTTTTTACATTTTAAAAAAATATGATTATGATTGTGGTGAAGCGCAATCAAGTGACTCGATTATTTGATAAAACACAAAATAAAATCAATCTAACTACAGTAAAATCAATCAACAACTATCATAGTGTTTTCTTACCCGAACCAATAAACCCGCCCAAAATGATTTTCTTACCCGAACCAATAAAACCGCCCAAAATGATGGCATAGTCACATTTCTCTCACACACTCCCTATCTCTTTGGATAATTCATCGCAATGCAAGCCATTCGGACCCGACCCATCTAATCCCGAAAGGGCAAGAGGAACAATACATTATCCATAAGCCTAGCTCAAGTCCACCCCTAATTTAATTTCAACTTCTTTTCTTTCTGGAAATCTACAAATCGGTCCCTAAACTATATAAATTGTTTTCATTAATCCCCTGAAAGTTAAAAATACAATTTTATGTTAAGAAATTAAATCTAATTCCGTATAGTAAAGTAAACTAGATCGATAAAATTATATAAAACACCACTTTATCCTATTAGATCATAGGCTCATCATAGTTATTCGTTAAATCGAGCAAACATGATTAGTAATCATTAATAGTATTTCCTTTATGCTTTCAATTCCATTTTTAATAACATTTTTTTAAAAAATAGCTGATATATTGTCAAATAATATTTGATTCTTGTTTTAGAAAAAGAACTCTCATGGATAATTAATAGTCAACTTAAGGTATTTCATGTAATTAATTGATCTAGTCAAGATCTTAAATACCAGTATGTAAGGTTATTTATAATCGACGGAGTGATTTATAGTTTCTCTGAATTCTTAACAAACTTTCATTCATTGCTGCGGTTAGAGTTTCCCATTCACATTGATTGAACCTTACGGTTTGCCATCATCTCTCGTTTCGTTTGTGAGTGTGGATTAGCATTTTGCATTGATTAATGATTTGCTTACTTCTCGGTCTCAAACAGTCTCACCTTCATCCACTCGTGAGTTTTGGCTCCTTTTTCTTTCGTGGGTTTCGCTTTTTGTTGATTTCTTTTGCGTTAGCTTTCTTTCTTTAATATCCTCAAACACCCCATATGCCCATTTGCCCTGTCAACATCCTGGCCTCTCTTTTGTTTCCTTAGATACCCATCTGGCCACTGGCTCTTGATCTATAAAGTTTCTTCAGTAATACATGAATGTTGGTAAGCTTTCTCTTTATTGACTTTGTTGTCTTGTAATGCAGGATTTGATTCTTATATATAAAAAAAATGTATGATTTGATTCGTCGATTGACTGGTGTGAGTTTTCTGGCAATTTAATGAAATGGAGTGGTCGCATTTTTTTTTATATAATGCAGAGTGGTCTTAAAGGTTGGATTTTTTATGTCAACGGATGCTGTGATTTGATGTCATTTGTGTTTTATATATCAGGACTTGTTACATTTCTTTTTGTTTTGTCTTAATTCAATTGTTGATGCATTATGGTAACATGAGGAAGCTATAAAAAGCTTGGATTCAAATAAATTTCTGATTTTGTGGACCCTTGTTGATGGTTTATAGGTGATCCTTTTTGCTTAACTGGAGTCTTAGTCGTTTTTTTTCTCTTCTTATTTCGAGGACTAATTGTAGCTCGTGAGGATTACATCTCTGGCAATTTGCTTATGTCTTCAACATGAAGCTAAACATGCTTGTGGATTTGGTCATTGATTTGCTATTAGAAAATGCGGTACTCTACATGTAGAAAATGGCAATGAAATTTCGATTACCTATTGTAGCTACCTTTCCTTTTATGTAAAATGCATAAACTGTCAGATTATTTAGCTTTCTTTAGTTTGATTGGAAAATACAGACTAAAACTGGTTTGTTTTTGCATCATGGTATCCTCCTATTTTGGCCCTAACTTCTGGTTCATTTCTGTTAGGGAAGCAATGACAGGGAAATATAAAGAGGGAAGAAAGTAGGAGAAGATAGCCAAGATAAGATCTGCTACTCAAAAGGATTGTCTGTATATGGCTATCTCTACAGAGAGAGCTATGGCTATCAAGTCTTACCAAAATCAGGCCGAGGCATTAGTTAAGAATTACTTATTAGCGGATCCTTTCATTCCTTACACTTCCGTCCTGGGTGGCATTTTTGCTTGCAAAGTGGTAATTGTCTTGCCTATTAGATCAATGTTGAACTTGAGAGTTGTTGTCTTACCAGCACTAGTATGTTTATTTTTAGTTTCGAAGAAGGGTGTAGTCATGAACCTACCTCTTTATGATGATACAGCGATTCTAATACATTAAGCTTTTTTTGTACCTTAAGTTGGTTTTATATTGTTACCCTTTGCATTTACTAGTTTGTGCCTATGATTTTTCTGTCTTCAGGCCAATGATCTCACTCAATTAGTCAGCACTTTTTACATCAAAACTTATAATGGTCTCACAAAAATTCAACGAATTGAGTGGAACAATCGGTGAGTTCATGTTCCAATATTACCACCCTGTCATCTATTTTAAATGTACTGATGATCAGTGTCCTAAATTTGGCAGGGGTATGTCTACAATTCATGCTGTTTTCATCACGGCTATGTCATTGTACTTTGTCTTCTGGTCAGATCTCTTTTCTGATCAACAACATACTGGCATTATTACATTAAGAAGTTCACAACTCTCCATTGTTGGACTTGGGGTAAGTTCTTTTTTAGCTATGCTTTGGTTATATTTAATGACATCACATCTCTGCTCAATTACGCCGCTTTCAAATCTGTCTTCTTCCTTTTTCCTGAAATGATCTCTAATATCATGGGATCTGAAAGCAGTTCTCTTAGTATGTACAACTTAGTTATTAGTGTTGGTACTGCACAGTTTAGTGCTTCTCATATGAAAAATGTCCTACTGATTCATATTGAACTAGTTATATGCAGAGTTGTATTTGTAGGTATGTATCCCTTTTTTCGTGAGAGAGTTTTCTTTTTGGTCAAAAAATTGACTCACAGCTATCAAACAGGCTGACTCAGCTATTCTGTTTGCATTTATCTTATGTCTATGAATACTTTGCCAGCCTTCCTGGATATTATTCTTCTCTATTGATTTGTTCCCTAAATTTTACGAGTAGTAGTTGTGACATGAAAATATTTTTCTTTTATTGACAGGTTTCTGTTGGGTACTTCTTTGCGGACCTTGGAATGATTGTTTTGCATTATCCTGCTTTGGGCGGAAAGGAGTATGTAAGTGAACTTAATGTGATGCAGAGAAACTGAACCTTTTTCTTTTTCTGTTATTTTAAAAAATGAAATTTCGTCCCAATACAACTGTCTTTATGTGCATGTTTGTCTTTTTTCTGCTGTGCCTTTAGATTAACTTCCTCCTGCACCACTTTATGATATTGATATTTTTGTTTCATATGGATTTTTCTCTTGATTCATCATGCATGATGGAGTTTTCCTCACAAGGAAGTGAGATTTCAGACCTTTCATTTCACTTTTGATTTTCTTGGCCTCTTAGCATCTACCCTAGAATTCCTGATTCATTGATCTTTAAACAAATTCGGGGCACTGTTTTCTGTATGTTAAGAGTGGCGGATCAGCTCAAAATTGATTAATAAGAGAACAGTTTTCTGGACTGCAGATTATAAGAAAAAAAGTCGAACACAAATTAACTCTCAAAAATGAGGACTCACAATATAGTGCTTGCAGTAAAAGTTCTGACTTTGAAAGGAATGCCATTGCAATTCACAACATTGTCTCATTTGATTTCAGGTCATCCATCATTCTCTTTCTACAATTGCAGTAGCATATTCTATGTTGTCTGGAGAAATGCAGCTTTATACATACATGTGCCTGATCTCTGAAGTGACAACTCCAGAGATTAACATGAGATGGTAGGTTTTGTGATGAGGCCAATTTTTAAAAAGCTTGAGCTTTTTTCTTAATGCTAACCATTCTCTCTGTGTAGGTATCTTGATACAGCTGGTCATAAGAGATCTGCTGCGTATCTTATTAACGGTCTAGCAATCTTTCTCGCTTGGCTGGTGAGATCCTCTTGAATATCTTGTGATTGTTGCTTCCTCACATTGATATGCATGGCAATAAAAATGTGTATTCTTGTAACTATATGTACATGTATGCACAAACTAATCTAGATCACTAGTCATGGATGACCTTATCCCCAAAACTTAAACCATGCTGTTACTTACGATATTTCCAAGATTTGAATAAGCTGGCTCAGGTTTCTTGCCTCTTGTTGGCCACTTAGTGGCAAGAACAAAGATCTCGCCTATATTCAATAATACAACAGAACTATTCTTTCCTTGATTTATTATTTTTAATGCCTTCTGAAGCAAACACTGGAATGCAGGTGGCAAGAATTCTGCTGTTTCTTTACATGTTTCGCCACATCTACTTGCACTATGATCAGGTAACACCCTCATCCTAAATAATTGTATCTTATTGAAAGTAGACTTGAGCAAATTAATAATGTCTGTTATCTGCGATTAGTCTATTGATTCCAGTAAATAATTCATATTCCCAGTATGCTGATAATTTTTTCATTAGTAATCCACTTGAATGCAAAGGAGAGGAAGATAAGTGAAAATAAACATAATTTATAAACCTATTCCTCAGTGTTTTTTTAGTGCGTGTGTGCCAGAACAAGGTAAACATATGCTTAACTTGCCTCATTTAGCTGCCCGCTTTTGTTTTGGAAATAATTATTCCTTAATAATTTTAGTACAATGTTTCCTCCTCTTCTTGTTTGTATGAACTCATTGTATTTTTATTTTCAGTCTCATGTACAATTATTTGGTTTGGTGCAATGCATTGCATTTCTTGTTCAAAACAATTCTTGTCATTGCCTAAAATCTTGTATGATTTTCTGGTTCCAATTATGTTTAGTTATGTTTTATGATGGTTATTGGTCAATGATATCCCAACTTCCCGGGTATCGTCCGAAACATAACATGATCATAGTATAGAGTATGAGCGTGATATGATGATTTCCCAACTTCCCAGGTTTCGTCCGAAAGATAACATGATCATAGTATATAGTATGAATGCGATATGTTTAGCAAGTCATGAGTGATGATGGCAGCTACTTGATTCATTGGCAGATTATCCAAATGAGCCTCTTTGGCTGTCTTCTGGTCTTTTTGGTTCCAGCAGTACTATTTATCATGAACGTGATCTGGTTTGGGAAGATCATGAAGGGATTGAAGAAAATCTTAGCAAAAAGACAGTGAAAGATCATATAATACCAGCTTGATCAAATATGTTCCTCCTTCCTCCATAATACCCGTTCTTATGTTCCTTCCTTCTTCTTTTTTCTACTTTCTTTACTGTATAGGATAGAGGGCTAAAAACAAAAAGAAAAGGCGACCAGATGTTGGCAATCAAATTATTGTATATGATTTACGAGGATCGTGTACACATCGATCCTTAAATCTACAACTACCACACGATGTTCCTTTCAAGCAATTTTTTTTCTTTCTAAATTCTTAAATTTACCTTCAAGTTTGTGTCAATTATTCATTTTGTTTGTATTTTTTTTTTTTGATGAGTTAATCCTTGTATTCTTTGATTCTGTTTAATTGACCTTTGTGATTTTTAAATTTGTCGAACTAACACGATGAATTATTTTATATCACGTCTTGATTTTACTATGCATGTAGATATTTTTATTTTTAAGATGCCTTTTTTATATTTGTGCAGGTCTATATCACAAAATAAATTATCCTAGAAAATTAAATCGATAAACTTGATAGGAAAAATAAACCTTAGACAATTTATATAGTAATACAAACCCCTACACATAAACATAAACAAATAAAAAAAAACGTATCATAATGAAAATTATTTAATTTTCATATAATTAGCATGCATAATATGTGATTAAATCCAGTCATTGGGGTCAATTAAACACAAAAAAGAAGAAAGAATTAATCACAATGAATATTTATTAATTGACAAAACTAGAAAGACTTGTTTTTTCTTCTTTCCTACTAAAATTATCATATCATCCAAATGAAAGGAAATGTTATTCTCCAAGGAGAATGATGCATCTCATTTTCATCTACGATTTCGAATTTTTCTCTCCGAAAATGTGTTTTGACAAGTGTTTCCTATGCTATAATTTGAAGAATTATAACATGGTAGGTTACTTATTTTTAATATAATAGTCACTGAAAGTTTATATAACTATTAATTTCAGGATCTATGATATTAGTCAAGGTATATGTAAATTAACCACCGAAATCAAAAAACAAAATCCAATGACCAAACATGGCAACTCGCGCACCCTCTTTTTCCTTATTTTATTTTGATATGTTCTCTATGCTAGCCACCTTCCTCGAAATGTGATTGAACAAGAACTACCATGGCATATATATAATTAATCGAACGTTCTGATCACTTTGATTAGAGAGCATGCACCCAATATATATAATAAATTTACTTTTCAGTAAGAAATATTCCGAAGAAAATTTAATTAATTTAGACGACGACAAGTCCATCCTGTTCAGATCCTTCACCCCCCCAATAATTAAGCATCTCCCTGCACTTCACAAAACTTTATTATAATTAATAATGGTGGCTTCTCTTCACTAAATAGTATCACTACTTGAGTTCATAATGATAATGAGGTGGTGTAGTGATTAAATAAATATACATATATTTTTTAAAATTTTCTGATCGAGTTTAAATATTAAAATCAACATAACAAAAATATTTTAATTACCAATGTCCATGTGATGAAAGTGTTTTTAAAATTGTTCATAAAATAAAATAAAAAATATTAATTTAATGTATTTTTAAATAAAAAATATTTTAAAAAAACAAAACAGACAACATTAGCAAACAGTTTAATGAACGAGTTGATGGCCACATATGTCAGGATAATCAACCCCGAAGAACTGTACTTTAATTCTTTTAATTATCCACTAGTCATAGCATCAAAGCCAAATTAATTAGTGAATAATGTCAAAACTAAGTATCATGGCCGTCACTACCTCATAAAATCCAATTAGGTAGCATGGATTCCCAGAGTGAATTAAGCTTAAATACATCGACCGATGCTGCCCAATCATATCACAGATGTTCTTAATTAATTATAATTAATCACCAAATTAATATTCATAAAACGACAGTATAGCCAACATCGATGGCCACTGATTGGATGAAGACAGCAGGTCATGGAACAAGGTGGAATTCCACCCAAATCGCCATGATTCACATACGAGCTCAGATGTGAAACTCTAATTTAAAACAGGGTATGGAGTGTTTTTTTATATTATTATTAATATTATATACACACAAGTCATTAAAATTACTCTTGACATATATAGTGTTACATGTATCTATTAATTAATTAATTCATCATTTTCCTAATAAACCACTTAATTATTTCAATATTAGCTAAGATTTCATAAGCTTAATCATTCAAAGCAAGGAGCTTCCTCCCAAAAGAAAAAACCTGGAAATGCATGCCAATTCATCAAGTACTACTCTATACATCTTATAATTAATTTTAGTTTTTTTAAATTATATTTATTTTATTTAGTTCCTTCATCTCTCTCATGCGGCACTCACACACCTCCACTGAAAATTAACCCTAGTCTTCTTGGCCATGCACAAGACCCCTGATTTTTCTCTTCAGATTATAAATAGATACCCCATAAACCTATCCCTCTCCACCTCAAAATACAACCAAAGAGGTAACAATGGCCATAGCACTCAACCAAATCAAGTTTCTTTTCTTTCTGCTACTCAATAGTCTAGTGTTCTATTCAATCCAGTCCCTGGCAAGTCCAAGAAACCCTGATTCACTCGTTCTTGGTCTTACACTAGCTTCAATGGCTTCCTTTCCAACTGGTCCAAAAGCTTCCACTTCTTCAAGAAAGATTGTCTCGATGGATGTTTCGGGGGAGAAGAAGCCTCTAATGGAAGTTAGAGGTGGGTATTTGATATCTCTAAACATAGGCACACCCCCACAAGTCATTCAAGCTCGCATGGATACTGGTAGTGACCTTACTTGGGTTCCTTGTGGAAACCCTTCTTTTGATTGCATGGAATGTGATGATTATAGAAACAATAAGTCAATAACGGCTAGTTTCTCTCCTTCCTATTCTTCTTCTTCTTCATATAGGGATTCTTGTGCCAGTCCCTTCTGCATTGACATTCATAGTTCTGATAACCCTTTAGATCCATGCACTGTGGCTGGATGCTCATTGAGTACCCTCGTTAAAGCCACATGTTCTAGGCCATGCCCTTCATTTTCTTACACATACGGTGCAGGAGGGGCGGTCACTGGATTACTAGCCAGGGATATACTTAGGGTTCATGGAAGTAGTCCTGGTGTCACCACAGAAATTCCAAAATTCTGTTTTGGTTGTGTAGGGTCTTCATATAGGGAACCTGTTGGGATTGCAGGGTTTGGTAGGGGTACACTTTCTTTGGCTTCACAACTAGGGTTCCTTCGAAAGGGCTTCTCGCATTGCTTCTTGGCCTTCAAGTATGCAAACAACCCTAATATTTCAAGCTCGTTAGTTGTAGGAGATATTGCCCTAACTTCTTCTGAGGACGAAATGCATTTCACTCCATTGTTGAATAGTCCCATATTGTACCCTAATTACTACTACATTGGTCTAGAGGCCATAACTGTTGGCAATGTTAGGGCAACAGAAGTGCCTGCAAGCTTGAGGGAGTTTGATTCACTGGGTAATGGGGGCATGAAGATCGACTCAGGAATCGCTTACACTCACCTACCTCAGCCGTTCTATTCTAAGTTTCTCTCTATTCTTCAATCGACAATAAGCTATCCTAGAGACGCTGGCATGGAGATGAAAACCGGGTTTGATCTCTGCTATAAGGTCCCATGTCCAAACAATAACACTCTCGCGGATGATCTCCTTCCTTCAATCACTTTCCATTTCTTGAACAATGTGAGTCTAGTTTTGCCCCAAGGAAATCATTTTTATGCTATGAGTGCCCCCAGCAACTCTACTGTGGTCAAATGCCTGATGTTCCAGAGCATGGATGATGGTGATGATCATGGACCAGCTGGGTTGTTTGGGAGCTTCCAACAGCAAAACGTGGAGGTCGTCTATGACTTGGAGAAAGAGAGAATTGGGTTTCAACCAATGGACTGTGCTTCAGTTGCGTCTTCTCAAGGACTTCACAAGACCTAATTTAGTGGGCAGTTAATTGTAGTTCTTGCATTAATTGCCAATGGTGCATGCTGTTAGTTGGTTACTTTGATCAAGTACTTTACTTTTGCACTTCCTTTTGTTTGTTAATGGAGATGGTTCTTGATTTGCCGAGTCTTCTGAACTTTGGAGCTGATAAAGATATGATGAGTTGGTTGTATTCTCTCATTGCTTGGTAGAAGAACAAAATGATGTGGAGAAACTTTATGAAGCTGTATTTCTCTTTTAAGTAATGGGTATATTGGGTCTCGGTATTTTTAAATTATTTTAATGTACTGTATCAAAAATAATTTTTAAAAAATAAAAAATATATATTTTAATATAATTTAGAAAGAAAAAAAACATTTTTAAAAAACCCCAAGATATTGATGAAGGCATCCACTCCGGTTGAACATCCTGATCCATCAAAGATTGCAGATCATTTTTGAAAAGGTTCTTGAAAATATATTTATTATTCAGGACCCTCTCATACCCTTCACGATTTCTTGCTTCATAATTTTCCTTTCAATTCTAATTAAGATCATCTTGCCTGCACAAAAAAAAATGGAGTTTTTTCTTTTTGTATGTGGTGAAATGTTAATTACACCTCAAGTCATATCTTGCGAAAAGATAATAAATTCTGCGATTTCGCATCAGAACAAAAGATCTGCGAAGTAAAATATATCGGAGACTGCTCAAATTTTGATAGATTGTGAGAGAAAATGCCACACACTTTCATTACACGAGAAGCCACTACAATTCCATTTCAATGGTTGAAAAGGAAGTGTGCATGTACATTTTTTATCAAATTCTTTATGAGTAATACACAAACAAACTAGAGTATCAAAACATAGATTTCTGGTGATCATCACAATAACTAGTAAGAAGATACAGACACGCAGCAATATCATCGCCACCAGGTATTTTTAAGAACAACAAGCTGCACCAGCTGTCCTTTCTGTAGGTCTATCCATGATAACCATTCCAGATGGGTTTGGCGCCGGCTGTACTTGAGATAGTCTTTTTGCTGCACACAGAACGTAAGGAAAACCAAAACAATCGCCATCAATTTCTTGAAAAATAGATGGTAAATGTGCATGAACATATAAACAATTAATTGGTCAGTATGATAATAAGACGTTTGTTGAGTTTTGAGCAAAGTATCACCATCCTTCAGTCGCACTCAAGATTAATTTCAAATACGCATTGGAGAATACTGAGCTCACTTTTGAAACAATTTAGTCCCTATGTTATCTTTTGTCAACAAACAAATATTTAAACCTTCTATCCACAGTGATAACTTACCTATTTCATAGAAAATGTCGTTGACATTGGTTGCTGTTTTCGCTGAGGTTTCCATAAAGAAAAGGCCATTCTCCTGAGCATATACTTGTGCTTCCTGCAATGCATTAATGATTATTCATAGAGCATCTACAAGAAGTTTCTTTAACATAAACAGAAAGCAGCAAAAAAAATCAATGACGGTCTAAATTCTAAACATAGAGATCGCTATTTGATCCTCGACAATTTGAGGTTTGCAGATCAGCAGAAGTCTTTATAGGAAAAAAATAAAATAGCAGAAAATAGAAAATATATAAATAAAGAAAAGACTAGCATAAATGCCATTGTATAACATTTCTTCCTGCATGAAAATAGTTTCAAAAACGAATATTTTCCAGCAGCTCTCTAAATGAACCTGCCAAGGTATTAAATAAATGCTAAGGTATTATTTTTGTAAAAGGTGAAACTTATATAATAAATTATTTAAAAACTCGTCAAAAAAGAGAACTATTTGTTACTAACTTTTCCTGTGTCATTTCTACCAAAAAGAGAACTATTTGCTACTAACTTTTCCTGTGTCATTTCTACCAAAAAGGATCTTTCAGGACTAGTTCACCTTGTTGGTGTCACCTCATATAAACCAAGTACATAAAACTTTACTCTGATTTCTTTTTAATTTCTCAATTTCCTATATCCTTGACAGTAAGCAGCTATACTTGTCATGACTTAAAGGACACATGTAAATATATAAAGCAAACTTGTAAGTGGTCACTATTGCAGGAAAAGAGCTACTTGCCTCAGCAGCAACCTTCCTTGCATCTAGCAAATCAGCTTTGTTCCCCGCAAGTGCCATAACCATATTTGGGTTGCCTTGTGGAAGAAAGCAGAACATAATGATTAATGATTTCAGGAACCAAAGAAAAGGTTAGAAAAAGATGTACAGTTCAAGAAAAACAAGTGTAGTTGAACAGTATATCTGGAACAGGACTCCAGAATGACACCTGAAGAAGGCTTTTATGAACAGCCAAGTTCACATTTATACAAGCAAAAATGTATACACTACCTTGTGCCTGAAGTTCTTGAACCCATTTTTTTGCTCGCTCAAATGAGGCCTACAAGAGAATTGGGAGTTGGAATTTTAGTGACTAAATGGAATTAGCCAATTTAGCAAAACAATTTAAATAAAGTCATGGCAGTCATTCTTTTCAGTCAAAAATCTTACATGAAAGGAACCGTTCCTAACCATTAAACTTTCTATAAAACTCTGCAAAGTTATTAAATTGATTGAGAAAAAGCCCTTTCATGCAATATTGCATTCATTTCTAGATGCAGATCAGTGACTCAGTTTTTTGAGCTTTGGACTACAACCTGTATTGATTCTTTATTTTCTGAAAACAATCAAAGCTTTGATAAAGAACAACAAGATAAAAAAGAAGGGATAGTTATAGTTGCAAGGGGAGGGAGAAACAAGAGGAAATTATGGAAGATAAAGATCTTCTTCCCAGTTGGAAAGCAGGGCAGGCCCTGGCACTCAGAGAAGAGGGACATAAAGCACAGCTGGGCATGAAAACGGTATAGGAATAGCAGACTTGCAGACAACACCCAAACAAATTTTAGTTGTATGCCTTAACTGAGATCTGCTAATGGCATATAGGGAGTGTTTGGGAGCACAGTCCAACTGTGCTTTTTTCAAAAACAATTGATTTTTTTTTGCTTCACAATATTTTTGTTGTGTTCTTTTAGATCGTTTTGATGTATTGATATTAAAAATGATTTAAAAAAACATTATTTTGATGCATTTCCAAGCAAAAATCACTTTAAAAAGCAACCTCTATTGCTGTCCCAAGCACCCCCATAATCTTAAGGAAAAATTGAAGGGAGACATTTTTGTAACTGGGATTTCAACTGGAAGATAACTGAATGGGGCAAGAAAGATATGTAATCATGAGGTAACTACCAAGGACAATGCACCGAATGTCATCTGTCTAGTTTTGCTCACAGTGAATGATGATATGGCAGCCTTGAAATGAAAATTTTTCTCTAAACAAATAAAAAGGTTGAATTTCAAATCATCACACTCCCCACTTCTTCCATATCCTTCTACATGATAAATAAGCATTAGACCTGAAGACTGACACTACAGGCGGTTAAAGCCCAAAAGTCTAATGCTTCCTTGACTCTGTATATAATATAAACCTAACGTTAATGCCTTTTTTTGTAAACGTAAGTGTTGCCTGGAGGGAATGACATGTTCTGTTTGGGTATCTAGCAACCTTGCTTACCTGATTAGATATATCATACACAATAACTGCTGCAGCAGCTCCCCTGTAGTACATTGGAGCTAAGCTGTGGTATCTCTCCTGACCTGCTGTGTCCCAAATCTCAAATTTTACAGTTGCATCATTGACGGCCAGTGTTTGCGAGAAAAAAGCTGCGCCTATGGTTGATTCCTACAATGACAAAAATACAAAGCTGAAGCTCCAAAAGAAAACATGAAAATTTCAACTGCCAATGTTACAGCCCTTAAAAGTCCTTCAGTACTAACCTGGAACTCAACAAACTGTCCTTTAACAAAACGCAATACAAGACTGGACTTTCCAGCACCAACATCCCCAAGAAGCACCTGAAGCACAAATCAACCATCAACCAAATGCTAATAAAAAACAGCCAGAGAAAGTCAAACTGCAGGCATGAAGAAACACGGCTTCCTTAAACTTTGCTACACAAAAGGAAAGGCAAGCTACAAATTTTCTGTAAGCGAAAATACAGACAAAAAAGACAAACAGCAAACCTGGGATTCAAAGAGAAATGAACCCATTACAAGTCTCAAATCTCGGACTCATAAAGCAAGGACTAAAGCATATAATATTTGCATATGAAAAATGCTAGAAAAGCAATTAATAAAACCAGCAGCCTAATTCCACAATCCTACTCCATTCATCAGACTAAAGACAATAAATTACCAGAATACAAACAGCAGTTGAATGTTAAAACACTCTTTGCAGGTAGTAGATAGCATCAAGGCTTAGCCTACTTCAGTTGTACATGTAAATCTTATTAACCTATAACAGCATCAAGGTGATCAAAATTTAACAAAGTCACACAAGATCCTTAAAATTTACGGGAAACTCACGATGGACAAAACATAGAACATATTCAGTTAAGATGAGCTTGACCCGTTCTTAAAAATTGAAACATAACTCAACAGAATTTGCATAGATTTTGTAAACAAAATACATAAAGGTCAAGTGCAATCATAAAAACAAAATTGACAAAAAAAAATAGAAGATAAAAATTACTTCAGACGTTCTGAAAATTAAAGAGACCCAGATCAAAATTTCCACAACTAAACAAAGCCCACGTCAGAAATTGAATAAAAAAAATACCCAACTAACAAAAAACGCAAGCAAAATTCATCAAAATTAAATCAGACTCAGATAACAATTATCCATAAGGAAACAAAAAAAAAAAACTCACCAATTTAGCATTGATATTCTTGTTTGCAGTGGTGGCCATGACGAGTATCAATCGATGGCTGTAATTTATCAAAAAAACAGATCAACAAAATTGAAATTTGATTTGAATTTGATCTCGAGAGACAGAAAATGAATATTAGGCGTAGAAAACAAACAAAAAAAGGGAAGATGTCAACAAAGAAAAAAACAAAGGCGGAAGGAAGGAAAAATGAAGGATAGGAAGGATCCCTTCTGGTGAGAGCTAAGAAAGACCCACAGGTACACGATAGCGACTGGCTATTTCACTTTTTTTAATTTTTTTTTTAAAATTATATATATTAAAATAATTAAAAAATACTATAAATAATTTTAATTTAATATTTAAAAATAAATAAATAAATAAAAACCAACATCTACACTCAACACTAACATTTACCAATTACAGGTGCAGCTGATCCAACAGCCTATCAAGTCAATGACCTTCAACCTCGCCGATTTATCAGCACTTCTTGCTTACAAAGCCCATGTAACACTAGACCCTCAAAATGCCATGGCAACATGGTCTTCGGCGACACATTTCTGCAACTGGTTCGCTGTCAGCATTGCTACTGGTCAACACCAAAGGGTTAGAAGTTCGAACCTGACTTTTAGGTACTGTTCCACCTACCTCAGGAACCTTTCCTTCCTCGTGATTGGGTGATATTTCTGGCATCAGAAACAACAGTTTCCATGGCTATTTGCCTGATGAACTAGGGCAGTTGTTACATTTGCGGATCAAAGACAACAATCTCAATGGAATGGTTCCTTCGTGATTGGGTGATATTTCTACGTTGGAGTTACTGTCACTTGCAAATGATCAGCTGAATCATGGTCCATTACCGAGGGCTTTCAGCAACATGTCTTCATTACAATTTATTGATCTATCATTAATTTTATGAGTTATCTGGTAGTCTTCTAGCTGATATGTGCTGTAGTGTTCCTCTTCTTGAGCGAATCTATCTCCCTTCCATCTTCTAAGTGGTCAGATTCCATCAAGTTCGTGCAAATGTAAAGCTCTTCATAGCTCGTCAATGCTCGACAATTCTTTCACAGAAATCATACTAAGAGAAATAGGGAGACAAGTTTTTATTAAATTATGTGATAATATGTGTGTGTGTATTTTAAGGGTAAGGATACTGTGAAGATATATGGAAACAGATCAATCGAACGAATCCCATAATCTTCATAAAATAAGCTGTCACGGAGGCCCAGTTATCGAATTGGGTTAATTAAACTGAAGCCCGGTACTTAAAAGGGCACATCAGTAATTAAACCCAAAAATAACATCTAGGGTTTCTTCTTTATAATTCCAAGTATCCATCTCTCAGCTAGCGCCAACGCCTTCATTCTTGCTTTCTAACTGCACAAAACCCTAGCTTTTACGGGTTATCTCCCTCAGTCTCTATAGGTTGAAATCATGGCGACGAACACAGCATCAGGAGCAACCCCAGCTCCACCTCGGGAGCTGTCGCAGAAAGAAGCTGACATTCAAATGATGTTGGCTGCTGAAGTCCACCTTGGCACCAAGAACTGTAATTTTCAAATGGAACGTTACGTTTTCAAGCGCCGCAACGACGGTTAGTTACTTATAATTACAAAACAAGGAGTCAACTTTTTTTCTTCTTACTAGTGAAATGGTTAGTTTTTCGATTTTCCGTGTTGAAGTTTATGTGCAGTTGTTGTCTGAAAGTACAAGGTTTTTGTGCTCTAATCTAGTTGTCTTAAATTGGCTTCAATTGTCATGTTTAGATTGTGGATTTCTAAGGATGTATATTTTATGCTTTTGCTCTATAGTAGTAGTTAAAAGAATAGTGTTTTTTTTTGTCGAGAACACATGTGAAATAATAAAATTTTATTATTCAAATATGAAGTTTATTGTTGAATTTGAATAATGTAATATTACTGGAATTGTTTTCCGAAATTGCTTCGTTAAGAATTTTTACCATTGTATTTCTGGGACTCGAGCCATCCATTCATTAGTTGAGGATTTCGGGAAAATATGGTATTTTATTGGTATTACATTCGAATTTCGAGTATTTTCAATTAGAATAATGTAAGCTTATTTAATGACTTGTAATAAGATAATGTTTCTTCGAAAGGTTCTATTTTTATGTTAAATAAATCATTTGCTTTTAAGCAGATTTCTGTTTGTTGATATTTAGTTCCTGGTTGCTTTTGAAATGTATGTTGATGAGTTAGGATGTAATTTGTTTATGTTTTTTGAAATGCTTTGCATTTGTTATTAAAGGTATTTACATCATCAACCTCGGTAAGACGTGGGAGAAACTTCTATTGGCTGCCAGGGTTATTGTTGCCATTGAAAACCCACAAGACATTATTGTTCAGTCGGCCAGGCCCTACGGTCAAAGAGCTGTTTTGAAGTTTGCTCAATACACCGGTGCTCATCCTATTGCTGGAAGGCATACTCCTGGTACATTTACAAATCAGCTCCAGACTTCCTTCAGTGAGCCTCGGCTTCTCATCCTTACTGACCCAAGGACTGACCACCAGGTCAGGCTTGTTTTTGTGCTTTCTGATTTTCTGATGGTTTCTTTCAATATCTTACTTTAACCATGGTTGTATTTTTTTTATCATTCAGCCAATCAAGGAAGCAGCCTTGGGAAATATCCCAACCATTGCTTTCTGTGACACTGATTCACCAATGCGGTTTGTGGATATTGGTATTCCAGCCAATAACAAGGGGAAGCACAGCATTGGATGCCTATTTTGGCTTTTGGCAAGGATGGTTCTCCAAATGCGTGGCACTATTCGTCCAGGCCACAAGTGGGATGTGATGGTGAGTTCCATATGATATTCTCTGTTTTGAAATCTCCTTAAGACATAAATTATGTTCCTGATATGTATGCTCATGCTACTACTGCAATGGCATTACCTAGTTTGCTATAACTCTATGGTTAATTAGATTTTTTGATTGCTTAGGTGCGACACGATGAATGCTCTTTTATTTTTTGCTGAAATGAGAAACCTGAGTGACTCCTTGTTTTTAATCTTTTACTTGTTGGGGCCTCGCTGACATCATTAAGCACTCAATTTTATATCCTAGTTCCAGGTTTTCTTATGTCCATTTATTTTTCCATTTTGGCAGGTTGATTTATTTTTCTACAGGGAGCCTGAGGAAGTAAAACCAGAGGAAGAGGAAGATGCGGTTGCCCCTGTTGACTATGCACTTGCTGGACCTGACTATATGGGCGGTGCTGCAGACAGCTGGTCTACCCCTGTGGCTGAAGGTGGATGGACCACCGAGGCCTTGCCAATCCCTGCTGCACCTGTCACAACAAGCTGGACACCTGACCAAGGTATGAAGTGTGTTTTGCTTAAGCCGCTTGGCAATGATTTATAGGTTGAAGCCTTTTGAGTTGGATGCTGAATTTGTTAGTCTGTTCACACTGGCTGCCTCACATCATAAGTTTATCATTCCAGCATCGTTTTCTTTAGCTGTTCTGTTCCTAGCTTAAACTATTCATTTTCACAGCAGCTGGTGCATTGGATGAGTGGGGTGCTCCAGCTCCTGCTCCTGCTGCTCTCCCCCCACCCGCACAGCAACCTGCAAGTGCAGTGGTTGACGAAGGAGGTAACTGGTAGTGAAGCCTGCAAGAGTTTTAACTTCGACAATGTGTTGCACGTTTAGCGTAATTGCCAGTGAGTTTGGAAACAAGTTTTTATAGATTTTTGTTATTCTCAAATGATGCTATATTTGTTATTATCGTTGCCTTCAAGCAACTTCCGAATTTTGTTCTTGTTATTACTTAATGATTACTTAGGCATCCGAATTAGTTGAGAAGCTTAAAATTTTAAATAATTGAAGCAATGCAAAGTTTCGATATGTACAAATACTATACTTGGGAAGAATTTGTATTCCATCCAAAACCTCCCAAACCTCCTGCTGAAGGAGACGACCTCTTGTTTGGGAGCTAAAATGTTCATCACCGTTTCTGATTTCCTACAACTGCCTCTGCCAATGGTGGTACTGTCCTATACTATTTGGGAAAACTTTAAAGCAAGGTCCCGATTAGCTAAGCATCGCTTCAGCTGAAAGGATCAAAACATTGACGGATGGGGCTAGTGCATGGGATGAGCTCTATGAATTATAAATTTAATTTATTTTTTAACCTGAAGGGTTTTTGTTGAAAATACAGATATCTATAAGTTAGGTTTAAATTATTAATTTTCATGGGTTTACATATAAAAGCAAATTTGGACAGTATGTGTCGTGACATTTTTTGATGTAATGCTTGCTACTTGCCTTTCTTCTCTAAGAGATTTTTGTTTTGCTTTAAAAAAATCATATAGAAATAAAAAAACATTTCTAAGTAAAATAAAATTCTAATTTATAAATAATTAAATGAATTAATCACGTTATAGAAACTCAGACCCGTGATGTTGATTTTTAAAAATTGTTTTATTTCTTAAAGACCTAGAATGGACTGGGAGAAGCTTTCAGTGGGGAAATCTTCAATGTTAGCTCAATCGGGGAGCTCTAAAAAAAACTGAAGGTTGATGTGATGCCATACTGTAGGGATTTCGATCCAACAGAGCCACTCGACCAGCAGGAGTGACCTCATCAGAGGGTGAAGAATAGGGCAGAAGCCAGTCTTAGGAATTGAATGAGAAAGTAAATCCAAGCTTCTTCGAAACGGGGGTCCTGAATTGACAGAAAACTGAGATTCGGGGGCTCTGGCTTTAGAAATTGCAGTTTTTAGCTTTTGAAGGCATCAACTGAGGCAACTGCTGGACTGTATGTGATACAAGAATGGAGAAAAGGAGAGGGCTCTTCTTGTGTTGAAGTGCTGCGTTGAAGCTGTAAGAACTTGGGCACCACAGAAATCAGGAGATCTCGGTCAATTCTTGGGCTCTCCACCGGATGTTGGCTTCCGGCGGATATTGAAGGTTGGCCGGCGCGGTGATAAAGACTAATGCTTTTGCTGAAAGTCCACTTAAATCCTAAGATGCAAGCTCATCCTCTTGTTGGATTGAAAGAACAGCTAGACGCAGGGACCTGTAACAAGTGATGCGATCTTGTTCGATGTCAAAGAGTTGTTCATCTGCCAAGAATTTCTTGTCCTATACTCAGCTTCTTAATTGGTCCTTCTTAAAAGGACAAGACAAGGACATGATTTGTGTGTTTAGGACAACATTGTTGTAACTTTTTTCAAATCGTGATGGAGGAACATGTTAGGTAGTGTTTAGTGTACTAGATAGTATGTTCAATTAGGTAGTGTATGGAATACTATATAAAATTAATGTGACTGAATTATTTATTTTATTTTATATGTTGCCTATGCTATACAGGTTTTTGTTGACCTGAGGTCTAGACCAGCTCGAGTTTAAATAATACATGATAGATTGGTCCAACCTTAACTAGCTCGAGTTTAAAAAACATACATGACATGATAGATTGATCCGGCCTAACTTAGTCAAAACTCAAGTCAATTTATGTGTCTGGGAGTGCGTTTTCACCGGTGTTTCCAAACAATTTGATTTTTTTTTATTTTAAATGAATATATTTTAGTATTTTTAGATCATTTTGATGTGTTGATGTTAAAAATGATTTTTAAAAAATAAAAAATATATATCATTTTGATGTATTTCAGTACGAAAAGTGTTTTGAAAAGCTATCGCAATCACACTCTCAAACAGGCACTTAGTCACCTTGAGATAAAGATGGGTATATATCAAGTTTTTTTAATGGGATGAACAGAGTTTACCCTCTACTTTGGTTTTCCTATGATTCGACCTTGAGTAGGGTTTTATTCTTACATTGTATTAGGTCGACTTTCTTTGTCCTTGACTTGGACCTTTCCACGGGTCGATCTCTATGTTTCAAAACAATCATAATAATTTATTTATTTTATACTGACTCGAGCCGGTGATCAACTTGCCTCATGTCTCACGTCTAGTTCAAGGTCAACCTCTAAGTAAGTTAATAAAATTACAATAAAAATTATTTTTATTATCATGTTAACTCGAGTCAATAGTCAACTCACTTTGTGACCTAGGTCCGCTCTCTAGTTATCATGATAATAATTATTTTTATTTCTATACCGGCTCTAGTTAATGACAAATCCAAATTGTGACTGAAACCTGACCTCTATTCAACCCTCTGGTTAAACTTAAAACTATAGTAATTAAAAAAATATATACTAACACGAGTTATTGTTCAACTCAGCTTCCACCCAAGCCTAAACCTAGATCGACATCAAGTCGAGTTTTAAAATCATGATGAAAATAATAATTTCTATCTTTACATCTAAGTTCCTTATCAAATTTTAAAACTATAATAATAATAATAATAATAATAATTTGTATCTTTATATTGACCCAGATCAACTAAAATAACCATTATATATAGAATTGGACAAGTTTGTTCTATTTTATTTTTAAAAATAACCATTATATATAGAATTGGACAAGTTTGTTCTATTTTATTTTTAGCAGAGCAAAATTTTATCCACTAGAATAACCTTGAAAAATATAAAAGTTAATTTTTCGAAGCAACATTACAATTTTTTATATAATATCCGGCCCATCATCGTCTAGCATATTAAACACTACATTATCTGAAGCTTTCAGAATCACGCTGTAAAGCAGCCTTTTCCACATCAAATGCAATCGAACAAAAACACAGGGCCAGTCCATAGCTTCAATGTCTATTGGAAATTGGAATGGAGGTGTTCCTGTCTGTGATGAATGTAGTTTTCTTAAAGGAGCTGTCTCGGATTGCTTGGTGTCGGCATTTCTTGCCTCCTCTGCCCATCTTCCTCAATAGACATGGGCTCCAAGCTCTCTCTCTCTCTCTCTAAATTCTGATGATGGTCACCTGTAGTTTTCTTCCATTTTCTTTAAAAAAATGGGGTGATATTTGTGATTACAGGTTGTTTTTGAAAGTTTTTTAGAAATGAATTAGAATAATATTTTTTTATTTTTTAAAATTATTTTTAATATTAATGTATAAAATTATTTAAAATCATTTAAAAATTTAATTAAAAATATTTTTGAAACGCAACAAAAAAATATCAGAGTGGAAGTTTCGTGCTGCTTAAACTTTATATAAAGTTTGCCTAAGAAAATTGACTAATAAAAGTTCCAGTACATAAAGTTTTTGATACAGACAAAAGAGAGATAATTAGGGCATTTCTCCTGTATTTTTTAATATATATCCGTAAATTATTATAGAAATCTATATTTTTATATTTTTAATCATACACATTTCTATCATATTTATATATATAAAATTAAAAAAGTTTTCAGGAGCAGAAAAGGGTAACTATATGTTGTCTTAAAATGCTTGATACAAAAATAATAATAATAATAATTAAATATTGTAAGATAATCGATAGATTTTAATTCCAAGAATTTCATATAATCACTATTTATTAGTTTATGAATCGCCGTTCAAAAACAATTGTCTGCCTAGGAGATCATCTTACCCGGTGTTGTCAATTATCTTTTCAAACAACAGACTATAATTATTGAATGACGAAAGTGCCCTCATCATCTGTACCCAGAAGAGGAGCAGGCTAGAGTCCAAAAACGTTGAACGAAAAAGACCAGTCAAGGGTTCCAGGTCAGGACCCCATCGAACCGTCTTCTCCGGTCAAAGTTACCTCTGCCATTTTCGTACCCTCCTCTCCCAGGCCCTATATAGCTGGCAAGATGGTAAGAAAGGGCAACAAAAATGGCTATTGCCCTGCCTCAAAAGACGAAATTGACATCTGTTGCCCTCCTGAGAGGACAAAACTGTCCACCTCCCCCCCCACAAGGATCCAAATTTTTGGTGGGTTTGGTAATTTCATCGAGAGTTTAGGGTTTGATTCGTGTTTAGACAAATTATTTATCATTCTTGCATGGTATAACCAAATGATTAGGGTTTGTTGCCATGCATGCTATTTTAGTCTCTCAATGTAGATCTCCCTGCTTGATCTTCTTCAATGAATATAGTATATGGTGCCTCTGCAACTAATTATAAACATGTTTGCATGATCTTGTTCATGCAACAATTCAAGAATCTCTAACTTGAGCTAGCCCCCCTCGAGACTTGATTCTTGTTTATTTTTTATATATTTTTTCAAGAAAGAAAACATGTTAATTATAACAAAAACAAAAACTCCCGTGTAATAATCACAAATTATAAAGTAAGATTAATTAATCCTTTTGTTTATTCTCAACTTGGAAGAAGCCATGAGTGACCCTCAGTAGCAAGGTTCGTGGCTAGAGAGATAGGAAAAGGAAAAGGCAAAGTAACCTGATCGAGGCCAGTTGGGCCTAGCAAGTTAGAAATTCAAAGTAGACTTTATAGGATCATATGATTAGCACTTGCATCTTCAGGATTCCACAGGCTATGACTTTCTCATCAGAGAACATTTTATCTTTAAAAAATATATTTTATCAATTTAGATAAAAGAGTTTATTATTTTAAAATTTTATAAAAATTATACGCTTTAACTTGAATTCAAACCTATCGCAAACCTCATTTATCATTAGATCAAGTTTTTCGTGACTTTATAAGTTATAACCTCGAGTGAAATGATATTCAAAATACAAAATTACTCCATCAATTAAACCTCAAAAATCTATACTACCCTTCGAGGCATCAATTTCTAAATGTCATGGCATTCAACTCCACAATCTCTTGATTATCAAGGTAATTTTCTTTGTTAAAAAACTATTTTATGTAAAAGTTTAAATTATTAGGTGAAATTTTAGAATATGATTTATATTATTTTTTAACACACCATTTCAAGTAAAAATTATTTGGGTTTGAAATTTGCACATACTCATACAACTGCTAGATCAACAAGATTCCGATACCATATTAAAGAACCATCTCATCTAAGAATATCTAAAACCTCACTTAACCGGTTTAAGATAATTTATTTAAATATTTTTATGAAGATGATGATAAACGATGAACGAGGGGTGACTTCTTGATTAGCATACAATCTTTGGTTTTGCATGCCTGCTAGTATATCAGAAAGGTACTTTATGGGATCTCCATTGTCAAAACATATTTAAGACACAAGAATCTGCCAAGAATGCTACCTGAGTCGAGAGAAAATCCATGGATATTCCTTATTATTTTACTCTTAATAAAGGGTAGCTAGCAGGGTGAGATGATTAGCAGCTAGAGACCACGTGTGTGGGCAGTGGCTTCCATGCTAATGCTGGCAACACCCTATCCTTTTCTCTCTCAAATCTACCTTTCATTGAAAAAAATATACAGTAAAAGTGCATCTCTCTCTCTATCTCTCTATGAAATTTTTGGGGTTCGTGGACATGTCAGTTTGAATGGATTTGATTGGTCCTTTCTGCTCCTCCCTCACCACCCATTTGCGTCTCTCTCATATTTTACCCTCAATGTGTAGGGAGCAGTGGCTTGCATGAGTAGTTTTAGATTTGAACTTTAAGCTTTGAAGATTTTTGAAGATCTGAAGGGGGGGAGGTGCAAATCTAAATAAAGCTCAGAAAGATTCAGATTTTTTAGGAAAAAGATGGTGAAAACAGGCTGGTTATGTTTGCCTATCATCTTGACTACTTGCAAGCTGCAGGCACGGTAACTCACAAAAAAAACATGAAAACCACACCATTTGTCATTAAGATAATGCTTATAAACCCTGTTTAAGTACAAACATTAATGTTTTTATCAGGCCTAGATTAGCAATCTTAGTGAAGATTTGACTGCTTTGAACACCCACATCATATCCAGTCTCCAAAAAGGGAGCAAAAGACAGATAAAGACCCACTGGACCCAGTGGCTAGCTTCTCGGCTCACTTCTCCTCCTCCCAAATCCTTCCTTCCTTCTTTCTCCAAGCGCTTTAGCCTGCCTCCCTCCCTCCTTTTATGTCTTTTTAGCAGCAAGGGTTCAGAGTCTTGCATGCATTTAACCTAAAGAAGATCGAGGTCGTGATCATGATGGCCGATCAAGGTGGTACTGTTCTGATAAGGGAGTACAGGAAAGGTAACTGGACAGTTAGTGAGACTATGGTGTTGATTGAAGCAAAAAGAATGGATGATGAGAGGAGAATGAAAAGAAGTGATGGTGCAGAAGGGAGAGGTAAACCGACAGAGCTTCGATGGAAGTGGGTTGAAGATTATTGCTGGAATCAGAGGTGCTTGAGGAGCCAAAACCAGTGCAACGACAAATGGGATAATCTAATGAGAGATTACAAGAAAGTTAGAGATCACGAGAGGAAAATTGCTGAGAGATCAGGAGAAGGAAATGAAGGATCTTATTGGAAGCTTGAAAAGAATGAGAGAAAAGATAAAAACTTGCCTAGCAATATGTTGCCTCAGATATACGAGGCGTTAGTGGAGGTTGTGGAGAAGAGAGGTGGCGGTCAACAAAGAATGCTAACCACTGCTGGTGGGTCATGTTCTAATCCTAACACAAGCTTTGCGGTAGAAAGACCAATTACTGCTGTCCCGCCTTCAGTATTGCCTCCACTTTTGCAGCATCAAATCCCAGCTGCTCCAATTCCAGCATTACCTCTACCTCCACCACCTCCTCCTCCTCCTCCTCCACCACCACCACAGCAACTACAAGCTCAACCTCCTCCTCCAACCCAATATCCCGAGCCATTTCCCACAGTAGGTACTCTCTCTCTCTATCTATCTCTATCTATCTATATATGAAAGCCTAAAGCTTCATTCTTCTATTTTTCATTTTTATGGCACACAAACACAACCATTATAATATCGTATGTGTAATTTCAAGTACAAAACTCATCTTTCTCTTCAGTCATTTTGAATTGCATTTTGAAACATAACAAAAAGTTTGTCTGATTATTGCAGCCTTAAGGCATAGATATGTTAAGATGTAATGTCTTTATGTTCTTATGGAGTGGTGGACTTGAACACCAAAAAATGTTTGGCATACATACTTGCACTGGCATTATAAACTGCCTTTTCTGCAAGAACCCATTACAGTTTTTATTATTTAGCATAGCATAGAAGACATAAATGTACGTATAATTATACTCAGTTAGTATTGATTGGTTTGGTTCGACATTTTCATGTTTTGGAGATGTGTGATAGCTCAGATTCTGATACAAGTGAGTATTCAGACTCGCCGGCAAAGAGAAGGAGAAGAAGCGGCGGAGGTGGGGAAGGAACTAGCGGTGGCATTGCCAGTGCAAGCACCTCAAATGAAGTGGGCACTGCCATTTCCAAAAGTGCTTCCATCATTGCACAAGCAATCCAGGCCTGTGACGAGAGAGAAGAAAGCAGGCACAGAGATCTCTTGAGTTTGCACGAGAGAAGACTCAAGATTGAGGAATCCAAGACAGAAATCAACAGGCAAGGCATTAATGGTTTGGTTGATGCCATCAACAAGCTCGCTAATTCAATTCTTGCTTTGGCTTCTCATAAGAACCAATCATCAGGTCCTAAATAACACTACCGCTATGATGATCACTTTAATCAATTTGCGAGCGAAAACTTATCATCTAAGATAATTAAAATCTTCATTATCATTAATCCCATTTTCATAGCACATAACTGATAATCTTATGTATTCTCTGTCATTTCTAGACCCACTTCAATTCTCATTCTATTTCTAGCTCCCTTATCATCAAGTTTATCTCATTCTATGTCTCGACACTCAACTAGGGTTTGAGTTGTATTATTGCCCAAAGTACAATGTAGGCCATTTTGAGTGTTATTGATGGAGATATACTGCTGTCGTAGCAGTAGCTAGACGTTGTGGTACAAGCAATACTGGCTCTAAATGGATTTTTCTTCGGAGAAAGATGAGCTACAAGCTCATCAACAGGATGCACAATCTCCATCACCATTCTAAAATATAAAATTTGATCATCCTTGAAAATCATTTCTATAATCATGATCTTGATCAGTGTTATTACATCAGTTCTAATGACTTTGCTTGTTGGAGGTCATCTGTGCTTCAAATCTTTATATGATTCATACATGTCTCATGGGCTGCGTCCGGTGTTAATTTCATTTCGGTGGCGAAATATTTACTTTCAGTTAAAAAAACAAAGGAGAGATAAAATGATATAGTTTTTATATCGTAAATTCTATTCAAATTTCGGTTAATAATATCAATTATATCTCTTAATTCGATCATTAGATTGAGATTAAATTTTGTGAGGAGTTTCTTGACATATTTATATTTATTATATTAAAATTATAAAGCAATCAGATAATATAATGATATTTTAAGATTGATATGACATTCTTATAATATTATATATGCTCACAATTATGTTCATAAAAATTATTTTATTGTATTTTTTAAATTAAATTATATAATTTTAAACAATTTTATTTATAAATTTGAATTAATTTTTTTTTGAATTTAAAACTGAAGTATTACATTAAAAAAAATGAAACACAACCATACGGAATTGATAACTTTGTCGATACCCCGTGTATATCATCACTTCTTGAAATTATATGTATTTTCCGCGAGGAGGATCCCTCAAGATATATTCATCTCACTCGCCCTTGAGGCCCAGAACCAGGCCATGAGCAAGGAGGACCTTAGAATTTAGTGGGGTCCTTAAGTGGCTAGCCTATATGATTGGACAGTGCTGTGCACTCTCTACGGTGCAAAAGTGGGATGGAACCCATTCATCTATCATTTATTCTGTCCAGTACTTCTCAGACTGGTCAAAGTGGACTGGTCAATGATCTCTGGAGGATCCCTTGGCCTGGATTTACGACACTGCCATTCTATTTTTTGGTGCTATTATTGGTGGCAGTCTGTGCCCTCTTCCTGTGAGAGTAGGCTGTGACAAAAGTTGGGTCCTTTTTTTTTTTTTTCATTTCCTCTTCATTATTGGCTAATTTGGTAGCCTTGCTGTATTTTTCTGACGAAAGGGTGTACTAAAGTTACAACCTTTTTTCCTGTGCTGAGAGCTTATGGTATAGACTATAGAGACCCTGGAAAGTATGTTTTAATTTAAAATATATTTTTAATATATATATTATTAACATTAAACATGAACCCTGAAGAATTTGTGACCCCCACCTAGAAATAATAGAGGTGAAATTAATATAAAGTTGTTCCTTTCTTAAATAAGCATATATTTTATATTTTTTCATAAAGAAAAATCATGATTTTTCTATCTGTATACCAATGTTTTTAAAATTGTAGAGATTTTGTAAGTGGTCGAATAATTTATTCAATTCAATTAAAAACTCATTCTGATTTTGGATTTCTTCTGATGGGGTTTCCGTCGAATTTGATAGCAATGACTCCATTTTAGTACGGTGTTTGAAAAATAAAAAATAAAAAAAATGTTTTTGAGAATTTTTTTTGTTTTAAATTTATTTTATTTTAGTATTTTTAGAGGTTGATATCAAAAATATTTTTTTAATATTTGTTTTTTTAAAAAAAACAATCATACTTAAAAATAAACACTCATTCCCTGACATTTTTTATGTTATATTGTGTTTTTTATTACGAACAGGGAGTTACTTATCAAAAATATTTCTAATTAAAAGTATATTTTTAAAAAAAATCTAAAATTATTATTTATTTATTTATTTTAAATTAAAAAAAATCTTGTGTTTATAGATTAATTTGATGTGTTGATATTAAAAATAATTAAAAAATATATTATTTTAATATATTTCTAAAAAAACAATTTTAAAAATAATTTCAACGAGAATTCCATTAAAAAATTTAAAAAAGAGCGGATACTAAAGGTTTTTCTGTTCACAAATATTCTGTTTTCTTTTCTTTGACCAGAGGTTTGCCCACTCCATCTCCAAACTGGAAGAAGAAGAAGAAGAAAAACAGCTATTTCATTCATCGTAGCCATACATAGCCATGTGACACTAGCTTGCTATAAGGTCAAAGATGCTTCTTCAGTACTTGCTTCTTAAAAGGCCAGATAAGGTATCTGATTTTTTATATATTTTTTAAAATTACTAAAAAATATTAATTTTAAATTAGAATCAGATTTCGACAATGCTGAGTATTTCGAAAATTATTTTTTGATATTTTTAAATTATTTAAATCTACTGATGTGAAAAATATTTTTTAAAAAATAAAATAAAAATCATTTTAATATAATTTTAAATAAAAAATATTTTCAAAAACAACTTAAAACACAATCGTAAAAAATTAAAAACAAAACAAAACATTCGTTTATTAAAAACAATTGTGATTTAAAAAAAGTAATACATCAATTAAGAGTCATAAGTTATATTAATATTATTAATGTTATTTTATTCTCGATAATTTAATTGTAGAATATTAGTTTTATTTCATGAAAATTATAAATTATCATGAATAAGCTATATTGTAAACTAAAAACCTTTTATATTAAATATATAATAAAAACTAAATATATGGCACTAATTAAATTTATAAGACTTAATTTAAATATTTTAAATTAATAAAAATATATTTATATAAAAGAGGAAATGCATTATTTATATTGAAAAAACAATTAAAAATAATTTGGACTATCGTTTAAATATTGAAAAAAATATTGAGAGCCTGTATGGTTTAGATACGAGGCGGGGGATGGGCTATCGTGCGCGGAGGTAGTTATTTTGCTAGTCCTCGGCGACTCAGTTTATAATTTGGGCTTCAGGCCTTATATCTCATCGCCGGTCTCGAGGGCTTCCTTGAAAATGGGTATGACTTTCATCTTGCCCTCCCTGTAAATAGGATGGTATCTCTTAAAAACAATTAAAACTTTTTAAAAATAAAATAAAAAAAATAAATAGGATGTGGCATGTCGTAATTGGTGGATAATACGATAAAATGTTAACATTAATAGTTTTGCAAATTATAAAACGTTTTCATGACTTGGGATTCAATTTGAGAATAAAAAATAATGATTGTTTTAGTTATTGTTTGAAATGCCACAAGGAATATATAAGATAAATATATCTATGGAATTGTTTAATCATACAAGATTTTATCGTTCCTAATGAAGTTTGACGAGTTTAGAACCTTCACCGAGATGCAGAAAATTTGTTTGTTAAAATAATTCATAGAACCTGATGATTAAATTAGTAGAACCTGATTATTAACAACAAAAAAGAATTTTTGATATGATTAATTTAATTGAGAAATTCATATGAGATTAGTTACTATGAAATCAGAAATCCTAAGATATGTTAAACTTGATTTCAACACTATTTAATTATTTGCTTGTTTTAATTAGTTTTCGTTTCATAAACCTTCATAATTGAATCATCCGATAGATAAGAATTTAACTCATTGATGAGTTTTGCAAATTCTCGTGGGACGACACTCTGCTCATTATTTTTTTATTTATTATGATTTATGCACTGAGAATTTTTTTCAATAGTAATCTAGCTAATATTTTGTCATTTATATTACATAGTATTGAGTGTTATTATGTATATGCAAATATTTCCTCCAACATCTACTCTCGGCAATATAAGATAGAATAAGATATCGAGCAGGGTCATGACTCAGTCGTTGTTGGAAGCGCTTTCTTTTGAACATCGATCGAGTTCCATGGAAGTGGGCTGGAGAGCTCCTCCTTAGGTCCATCCCGCTGACGTCTATCACCCTCACGTGCCTTACATGTTTATTGAGCTTAAGTTGTTCAGTGGTCTCGAGAAATAATCGAGGTGTGCGTAAACTGACTTGAACACCCCATCACAAAAAAAGAAGATAGAATAAGATAATGTAAAAATTTTATTTTAATAAAAGGAAAGAGGTGAACAACCAAGGATTTATTCCCTTAGTTGAATCTCTATGCAATGAATGATGCATAGTTGTATTTTTAGGATATGGTGTCCATTTTCATTGATGCTTGGTGATCCGTCATGTGTTGTCTTTGACTATATTTAATATTATATTTCAAAAATATTTTTGATTTGTTTGATTTTATTTTTTTAATATTTTAATATATTCTAAACAAAAAAAAACTCTTAATAACCAGTTAGAACTACAATTCCAAACCAGTCACTTCGTTATTTATGCTAGGTTTTGGATGGTTGACCTGACCATGAAGCAGGAAATGGCTTGCATGTTCAATGGGCACGTATAAATCTAATAAGCCTGTTACTGTTCACTGGCAATTTTTCATTCCTCCTTCTCATGTGTATGTGCTCTTTAGTTTTGTTTTTTTTTTTCGGGTTTTCTATTTCTATTTTTTTTACTTTATATTTTTCTCTTTTTCTTTCATTATATTCTTGCTTTTTTTATGATTATTTTTTTCCTTTTTTTTCTCTTTCTTGCCATTTTTTATTGTGTTTTTTCTAACTATTTTTTTTTTCATATTTTCCCATAAAAAAAATTTCTGGTTATATTTTTTTTTTCGACTTATATTTATGATTATTTTTTTCCTTTTTTTTTCTTGCCTTTTTTTGTTATTGTGTTTTTTCTAATTATTGTTTTCATATTTTCCCATAAAATATTTTTTTTCTGGTTATATTTTTTTTTCTTTTTCGACTTATATATATTTATTTGTTATTTATTATAATTATATAAGTTTTGATTTGTTTCAATTTTGTCATTTGAAAGTTATTTATTATAATTATATAAATTTTGATTTGTTTCAATTTTGTCCTTTAATTTAATAATAATAATAATAATAATAATAATAATAATAATAATATCCGTATAATTTAATAATTTTAATTGTTTTTACAAAAATGACAATGATATTTATTTATTTTTGTTAAAGTTTCTAGGATATTCTTAGTCTTTCATTAATAATAATAATAATAATAATAATAATAATAATAATAATAATTTAATTATTTTTCTTGCTTACTCTTTTGTTAATGTTTTTTCTCCGTATAATTTAATAATTTTTATTGTTTTGACAGTAATGGCAATGATATTTATTTATTTTTGTTTTGTTAAATTTTCTAGGATATTCTTAGTCTTTCATTAATTATATGTTCTAATATTTATTGGATATTATCTCATAGGAATATATATAAGGAGATGAAAACATAACCTAGGATTTTTTGAATAAAAAAAATTAATATCGGTATTCTTAAATACATTTAATATAATCATACAATTAATAAATCGGGTAACACAAAAAAATTGCCTTCAAATTTTAATTTTGTACTTAACACAATAATAATAATAATAATAATAATAATAATTTAATTATTTTTCTTGCTTACTCTTTTGTTACTGTTTTTTCTCCGTATAATTTAATAATTTTTATTATTTTAACAGTAATGACAATTATATTTATTTTTTTTTGTTAAAGTTTCTAGGATATTTTTAATCTTTCATTAATTATATGTTCTGATATTTATTGGACATTATCTCATACGAATATATATAGGGATAAAAAAACATGACCTTGGATTTTTTGAATAAAAAAAATTAATATCAGTATTCTTAAATACATTTACTATAATCATATAATGAATAAATCGGATAACATAAAAAAAATTGTCTTCGAATTTTAATTTTATACTTAACACAATAACAACAATAATAATAATGATAATAATAATTTAATTGTTTTTCTTGCTTACTCTTTTGTTATTGTTTTTTTCTCTCCATATAATCTAATAATTTTTATTGTTTTGACAGTGATGACAATGATATTTTTTTTTAATTTTCTTAAATTTTCTAGGATAATTTTAGTATTTCATTAATTATATGTTCTAATATTTATTGGATGTTATCTCATATGAATATATATATATATATATATATATATATATATATATATATATATATAGGGAAAAGAAAACATGACCTAGGTTTTTTGGAATAAAAAAAATTAATATCATTTTAAAATTAATATTGAAATTTGGTACTCTTTTGTTTAGATTTATTTCTTATAAACAAATTTATAATATTTTCATTTTTAATATTTTAAATATAATATTGCTGGGGAAAAGATAAACTAAAAAAAAATACAGATTTACGTAGGTTATCTGCAATTACAAAATATACGCGTCACTTTCCATTTTGATTACATAAATTTTATCAATTATAATTATACTAAATAAATATTAAACTAATAAAATACAATACATATAAAAACATTAAATTTTCTATATAGATAAAAACACGCATGCATCGCGCGGTATACCGCTTCGCCTAGACTATAGTCTTAACTCTCAAAATATAGCCAAAATTCATCGAACCGGTGGGCTTATGGAAATCTGAGGCTGCGACAATCCTGTTTCCCATTTATTTTCTAGGGACTTGTACGAAGCGACGTGGTGTGGGACACTGCGAGTTTTGAAGTTCAAGTTTCATAGTGTTTATTAATTTATTTTATTTATAATCGAGAGTTATCCTATCCGCTTTAGACACACCTACAGACTAATCTATTAAATATTCTATAAATTTAGGTGAGTAGTTGAAACCATCTTGCTGAGATGATAGAACATGCATAATAAGACTTCGACTCGATGTAGAGAAAATGAACAAGTCACCTTTAGTATTTATTTGGGAATAGTGGAGCTGCTTTCGAAAATATTTTTTTATTTATAAATATAATAAAATGATTTTTTTTAATATTTTGACATTAATATATATAAAATATATTTTTTAAATACTTTTGAAATATATTAAAATAAAGTGTGATTATTCTCCTCAGCTGCCCCGCTAGCCACCTACAGCAGAGTCTGAAGTTAAAGTTTCTCGTGGCTCCTCAGCTGTCCCGCTAGCCACCTACAGCAGAAAAAATTATAGGGATGACATCGCTGATTTATTATTTTAACGAAGCATGTTGATTAAAATTAAATTATATTTTAGATAATTTTATAAATAGATATTCCATCTTCATTTATAGCTTCTTAGTTCTCCATGTTTTTTATATATATAAAAATATATATTAAAATGATTTTTTTACATTTTATTTTGTTTTTAGCATTAGCACAACATAAGTATATAAAAAAAACTAAATGAAATATTAATTTAATGTTTTTTAAAATAAATACGGTTTTGAAATATACCCAAATATAGCTATAAACATAAAATTAAACGGCGATGCATTTCGAAATGATCAAAAACCAAAAATTCTTGAAAGTTCATCATAATTTTTCGTAAAAAACGAAGCACCGAATGGGTAGCTGGAGAAGATGACAAGACGTTCACCTGTCCGCCACTAACAAGTATTTTTTTTCAAAAATTTATTTTTGAAATAGATGAATTTCTTGACGAGAGAAAATACATCTTTTATAATAAAAAAGAAGAAAATTAAAATAAAAAAGCTTAAATTTAATTATCTAATATATTTAAAAAATATTAGGGTATTTGACACTCCATTTCAAAAGTATTTTTGAAAAAAAATAAAAATATTATATTTTGATTTTTCACTTTAAATTAATTTTTTTTTGTTTTTTTTATCATTTTCATGTGTTGATGTCAAAAATAATTTTTTAAAAATAAAAAAAAATTATTTTGATGCATTTTTGAATTAAAAAAACTTTAAAAAATAACATCAACCATACTTTCAAACAGACACCCAGTAAATTTAAAACTATAGCTTTGATTTATTTATTTTCAAATGTTTTTCCCTTTGAATTTAATCTTCTAGAAACCTAATACGTGGAATTAGTATTCTAATTTTGTTAATTGTTCAAGAAAAAATTAAGAGATCATTTTGTTTTTTTTTTCATCTATTATTTTTTTCTTTCTTTTTGAATGTTACTATACATGATTTAATTTAAAACTCAAATTATATAACAAATTATTTTTAAAAATTCATTAAACCGAGTTTAAAAACAATATAAAAAAAATCCCCAGCCATTTATTTTTTCCTCTATATTTAAAAAAATCCAGCTCCCAGCCATATCATTATTTCACAAATTATATCTTCTTATTCAAATAAATCAATATAAAATTATCATGCTATTTAAATAAAAAATAAATGAGCTGTAGGATAAATAAATTATTAGATTTTCAATTCATCATAAAAATTAACAGTCAATTAATTTTATAGAATCCATTAACTAGTCCTTGTAATTAAAAAAAAACCCCATATTTAATTCATATATTGTTTACACCATTAATAACTTGTTCCTTTGACTTGTCAATTTGCTCAAAAATATATAAGGATGTATTAAATTATAATTGTATAATTTCTATTAATTGAATTGTAAATTTCATAGCAATACTACAATCAAATGCCTTGATAAACATATGTTATAAGAGTCTATTTGAAACTGTCTTTCAAAATATATTTTTTATTTTTTATTTTAAATTATTATTTGATATTTTTAGATAATTTTAATTCAATGATATCAAAACTAATTTAAAAAATAATAAAAATATTATTCTAATATTTTCAAATAAAAAATAATTTAAAAAACAACATCAAGTCATCAATTAAAATTTAAAATAATTACTGCATTTGCACCTTGCTGGTCAAATCACAGCACGAGCAGTTGTAAGGTTTTTAGTCCATATCAGCATTTATGAATATGCAAGCAAATTTCCAGTATTGAATTGTGTCATTAATTATTAATATATATATATATATATATTAAATTTATGAAAATTATAATTTTTTTAATATTAAAATGGTCTAAATTTTTGACAGCATCAATATATATAAAAATACTAAAAAATAATTTTAAATTATTAATTTTATTAGATAAAAAGAAAAAGAAAAGGGAGATGCTCTTGCATCGTCATTGAGATAAAAAAGAAAAGAAAAAAAGACAGAAAAAATAACGCAAAACGAGGGCTCTTTTCCTTGCAATCTATCCTTCCTCGGACTAGAGAAGAATAATTTCAGCGAGTAAAAATAGGACAGCAGCAAAGTAGAAGCCGTTGCTTTGTCTGTACTCAATTTCCTTTCATCTACTCTCTAAAACCCTTAAATCTGTTCTTCACCCCCACTCTCTCTCTCAAAACCCATCAAAAGTTTGGTCTTACAAGTAGAGGATCGGTGAGTAAATAAGATCAAGAATGGAGCAAGATCAAGGTTGCTGTGGCACGCAGCTGATTGATGGAGACGGAGTATTCAATGTGGAAGGACTTGATAACTTCTCGAAGATCACGAAACTGTCACAGTGTGGTCTTTCTTATGCTATTGTCGCAATCATGGGCCCTCAAAGTAGCGGTAAATATATGCTTTTTAGTGGGATTTGAAGTTCATTTGATTGGTTAGTTGATCTTTGTGGCTGTTTAGATTAAATTTTAAATGGTTTGTTTTTTTGTTGGCTATTAGTTATAATTGTGAATTTAAGCTTTTTTTTTTATTTGTTAATTTGTTGTAGTGGTTGTTTTAACTTAAATGTGAATTGTGAGATGGAGTTTTTATCTTGTTTAATTTTATTTGACTAAATTTTGGTGTTTAGTTTTTCTTGTAGATCCAAATTATCGAGTTCATTTTTGTTGCATCCCATTTTTTTTTTGGCGAAAATGAAGTTTGAAACTTTCTGTATATTAATGGAATAAAGGCTGCTGTAAACTGGATTTTTTTTCCTATATTGAAATCTATTATGCAGGAATTGCACCAAAGATCTCTCTTGACTTTTGTTAAGTGATGTCTATCAGTGCCACCAGTTACAGTTAGAACAGTCTGTTATGCTTATGCATTTTGCACTTGTAGACTCAAATATATGATTTAACTTGTGCTCTTTGTGAACAGGGAAGAGCACCCTAATGAATCATCTATTTCGTACAAATTTCAGGGAGATGGATGCAATTAGAGGAAGGTCAGATAGTTTTAGTTTTGCGAGCTTATTGTTTTTGAAGGGAGAATCATGCCTTTTGGTATCTCTCTTTTGCTTTTGTGTTCATCACATCATGGGATGCTATATAATTTTGTTTCAGGAGTCAAACAACCAAGGGAATTTGGATGGCAAAGTGTATTGGTATTGAGCCTTTCACAATTGCGATGGATTTGGAGGGAACTGATGGCAGAGAAAGGGGCGAGGTAGTGAGCTTTTGTGTTGATATATATTGTTTTAGCTTTATGTTACAAATTGGTTTGCATGTATAGTCTTTAGTTACTGCCTTTTCTGCTTAACTTGATTATTCCCTTTTTTCGTAGAATTTGATGATTGATCAGTGGCTTCATGCAGTCAATGCAATTCTTAATTTACAATAGCATGTAAAGTATATAGAGTATTATGGTGACAGCTTATTATTTTCAACATTTGTGAGATAGGAAGCCAAGTAGCATTAGTTTGTAAATTTTGAGATGAAGAATACTGTATGCTTCTATAAGCTGTGGTGTCTGATGATCGTATTAAGCTGAATGAAGTAAAAGCCAAGTAGCATTAGTTTGTAAATTTTGAGAAATGTTGAGGATGAAGAATACTGTATGTTTCTGTAAGCTGCGGTGTGATGCTCATAGTAAGCTGAATGAACTTTCTTGAAAATTCATCTCGTGAATCTATTGAATGCATGTTGTAGGGAATTTTTGACACTGAATATCCTCTGATTATTTGCTGTTTTCAGGATGACACTGCATTTGAGAAACAAAGTGCCCTCTTTGCTTTAGCAGTAGCGGACATTGTACTGATAAACATGTGAGTTATTTTATTTTATGCAAAGCATTATGTTTTGGATGCTTTTCTGTCTGATAAATTTGGTGGATGCCTGGACCTGGCTGTATTTGGTGGTGGGTTTAGACTGCCAGGCTAGTTAGACCACTATATTGTTATCAATATATTGCCCCATTGCTTGCTCAGGAGTGACATGGTTGAAACTGATCTGCCTGGTTATGGTCATCAAGTTCTTAGTTTAAACAAATCCAGAATTGTTGTGAAGTTTTTTTTTTATATGAATGTATGTGTATAGTATACAGCCAAGAGTAAGTATAACTTTACTTTTTTTCCAACTTATTTTCAATTTCCCATGTTCTTTTTTATGTGCCATTACCATGGCTAGCAGTGCAGTGAAATGTCTGATATTGCTAGTTTACAACTTCAACATGTGTTTTAGTGATCTGGGCATCACTTTGCAAGCTGCACATGCTATTCTTTTGATGTTCCTATTTTTTGCTATAAGTGCTGGGTGAGAGGGGGTTGAATGTCACAGACCAAACGATGAGCTGGAGTTGAAAGGGAGATGGCCTTAACAAAAGTGAAAAGTGCATACTGCATTTAACCACCTTTAGCTAGTGTTGAAGATTAAATCATTTTTCTGTTCACACACAAAAATAGTCCAGTTTGTGATGGCAGTGTTTAGGTTTGCAGGTGTTCTGAGATAACCCTGCTCAGCTGTTAACTGCTTCTTGTTGTTTTGTATCAATACAATTCAATAATCTATTGGGATTATGGTCTGTTAAACATCTTTCTGATTCTCATTTGATGCTTGAGTGATGAGGAAAATGTGTCTGATTTAAATACAAGATAACCTTGGACAATTGTAATGAGTTTAATTTATCATCAGGGCTAAGTAAATATGTCCTGCAAAAACAGGATGAATAGATGTTGAATTCAGAACTACTTCTTGTTGCATTAAAATATATTCATATTTTAATAGTGGATGAATTAGACACTGCAAATTAGAGATGCAGCTAAAGATTGACAAGGCACAAACATGCATGACTACATTTTTTTTTTATCGGGATATGCTCCTGATTAACTAGATGCTGAAATATTACTTGTAGGTGGTGCCATGACATTGGTCGGGAGCAGGCCGCCAACAAACCCCTTTTAAAAACAGTTTTTTCGGTACTATTTGCTGTTCCCTGTGATTAACATGCTATTGTGGGTTCCTTACATGCAATAATCTAATTTCTGTTCTGTACCTAGGTCATGATGCGTTTATTCAGCCCTCGCAAAACAACACTGCTCTTTGTTATACGTGATAGAACAAAGGTATGGATTTATGCCCATATAATTTGTTTAAGATGGTGTACCTTTTTCCTTGAATATGGCTATTTTTGTCCAATGCTGAATCTGTAAACTCTTTGTGACTGTCCATGTAGACTCCTCTTGAATATTTGGAGCCTATTTTAAGAGAAGATATTCAGAAGGTACTTTTGTGTGTTTCCTATTTCTGGCCATGCCTTTTCATATTCTGTCTGATTATTGTTTCTTTTAGCATCTTCAATGTTTATAATTTCTGCAGATATGGGCTGCAGTTGCGAAACCTGAGGCTCATAAAAGTACTCCTCTCAGTGAATTTTTTAATGTATGACAATAATTCTCCTCATTTTTCATCTTTCTCATGTTTTTACAATTGTGCTTCATGTCCTATATCATTTTCAGTTGGCATAAACTCTAATTTTTTGCATCTGTTCTTTGGCACAAAGGTGGAGGTCACTGCTTTGCCCAGCTATGAAGAAAAGGAGGAGCAGTTTGAAAGGGAGGTAACCTGCTAATTATACCAAAAATGACATTTTATTAGCCACAGAACTTATGTTTGTCATATATGTTGGTTTTCGACTTTGGATTCTGATGTGGTATTTTTCTTTTCTCTTATTAAAGTCCTGGTCAATGATATGTAGCTTGTGTTTATGTTTACCAAAATGATTGGAGTCCAAAGTTAAAGGCAAGGTGACATTATTGTCAAATAGCCATGATTGCAATTCACGGATCATCACTTGACTTATTGATTCTGAACAAATAATTTAAAATAACACAAGGAAACCACTTCTTGATTACATAGCATTCGAGTTTACATCTGGTAGACTAATTTGATGTTTTATACAGGTTGCTGAACTGAGACAGCGGTTTTTCCATTCCATTTCTCCAGGAGGTCTTGCTGGTGATAGGCGGGGAGTTGTCCCTGCCTCAGGCTTTTCTTTCAGTGCACAGCAGATATGGAAAATTATAAAAGAGAACAAGGATCTTGATCTACCTGCTCACAAGGTTTGTTATTTAACTTTTCTCATGTGAACATAAATTGTTAGATTTTTTCATATGTGAAATACATAGCAAATCTTGCTTATCAGGTGATGGTTGCAACTGTTCGGTGTGAAGAGATTGCCAATGAGAAGCTTAGCTTGTTGTCCTCTGATCAGGTTACTTAAAAGTTACTCTAATAATTGTGAGAATTGTGAAATTTCTTATCAAGAAGTGCTAATATGATTTCTTGCAGGGTTGGTTGGCATTGGAAGAAGCTGTTCAAGCTGGTCCAGTGTCAGGGTTTGGGAAAAAACTCAGCTCTATTTTGGAATTCTATCTCTCAGAGTAAGTTTATATCTTGCTATTCTAAATAGTAGTATGTTATATTTCTTTCTGTTTATTCAATGTATAGAGATTCAAAAATCTTTGTATCAGCTTATCTGTATATAGTGTTTTATTTCAAATTTTCTCAATTCAATAGATTTTTCTCACTGAAGATTTTTTTTTTGCTGCTTGCTGATTTGCATCATCTGAATTTATGAATCTTCTTTTACACTAGATATGAAAATGAGGCGATCTATTTTGATGAAGGTGTAAGAAATGCAAAACAGAAACAGTTGGAATCAAGAGCATTAGATGTAAGGCCTTAATGAGTTTTTTCTTTCTTCTCTATTTGCTTAGTTCTTCAATTTTGTTGCCTGCAGTAGGATGATCTAAAATCTCTTCCATGATGGAAGGTTTGAGGATTATATAGGGTATAATCATGTTTCACCTTTTGGATTCTTATGTGTTCGTAGTTGGCGGGTTCTTTTATCTAGACAACATTGGCTCACATTCTGGGTTTTCTTTTCCTGTAGGCGGTCCACCAAGCTTATGTTACCATGTTGGGACATTTACGCTCTAAAGCTCTTGAAAGTTTTAAGACGAGGCTGGAACAATCAATTCAAAAAGGAGAAGGATTTGCTGATTCTGTTCGTTCCTGTGCTCAATCTTGTTTGGCTGAATTTGATAAAGGTTGTGAAGGTACGTGTGGTTAATGGATTTGTGCACAAATATTGGTAGGTGCTCATTAACTATGTTAAGTATTGGAATTCTGTACGTACTATTTTTTTCCCACTAAAACAGAATTTCTGCCATTGCATTTCCTAGTATTATTTTGAAGCTGTGCTAGTTACAGAGTTCTTTTGGATAGTTATGAGAAACACTTGCTCTGATAGATCATTGTTAGGTGGCTAAATTCAACAACCATTATTCATGTAAGCGGGATTCCTCTTGCATAGGTTTCCCAGATTTAAACACTCACTTTTTGAATCCAAGTTTCATAGCTGTTGGACTGCTTAGCTAGTCCTCCCTACCACTCTATTTATACTTGGTCTCCTTACAATGCTTACAGGCTACAATTTAAACTTCTAATTTTGAACTGTGGAATTGTATAGCTTCTTTTTGCTTGCCATAATATAAATGCAAAAATAGTCTTATCTTGCACAAGAATTGCATCTTCTCTCTTGGACTTCTAGAGATCTTGACTTGCCCCTGAAAATAAACTGTCATGTGGTAGGGTTAGTCAGCATTTCTCAGGACATGTCCCTCCCTTGTCCTCCTAGCTGACTAGCTGGTCTGTACTTGAACAAACATCAATTATTAAAACTGTGATTGCAAAACAAAAGGCAGTCAAACACTTTGTCAAAGAATTTCTTTGGGTTAGACAAAAGAAAAGTGGCAGGGTGAAGGGCAGCTCTACCAACTTATTTAGGCTGTTGATGCTAGAAGTTCTTGAACTCATCCTTCTATAACTCTTTAAACTTCATAATTATTCTTGGAAAAGATCTGTTATCTACTTATTCTTTTTATCTGGATTTGGTGACTGACCTGTAATATCCTATCCCTCAGATGCTTCCATTAGACAGGCCAATTGGGATGCTTCAAAAGTCAGGGAAAAACTTTGTCGTGATATTGAGACACATGCAGCATCAGTACGCAGCACCAAGTTGACAGAAATGATAGCCAAATATGAGGTATTTTCTTGGTTGATGTTACATTTGTTGAATATTTTAAACTGCTAAACTCTCCATTGAAACAAACAACAAAATCTTGTTACACTAACCATGCAGAAACAAATTGCCGATGCGCTTTCTGGACCTGTAGAAGCCCTATTAGAAGCAGGTGAACTTGATGCATGGGCTTCAATAAGAAAGCTTCTTAAACAGGAGACTGAGGTTGCTGTATCAGAGTTTTCAACTGCTGTTGCTAGTTTTGAGTTGGATAAGCCTACAATTGACACAATGGTGCAAAATTTGAGGGAGTATGGAAGAAAGGTAGTGGAGAAAAATGCAAGAGAAGAAGCAGGGAAAGTTCTGATCCGCATGAAGGATAGGTGCAGTACATAATTGTTGTTTATTTTTCTTTTTTAAATTCTTGTTTTGTTGGTTAATTTAGATAACATTTCAGGTTTACAATGATTTTCAACCATGACAATGATTCAATGCCGAGGGTTTGGACTGGGAAAGAAGACATTAGAGCAATTACAAAGGACGCACGCTCTGCGGTAATCAACCAAGATTTCTTAATGAATGGTTGCCTGCCTTTTGTCTATGAGGAACATCTAAATATATTGCATTTGTTTTGTTGCAGTCTTTGAAGATTCTATCAACCTTGGCTGCCATACGCTTAGATGAGAAATCAGATAATATTGAGAATGTACTGTTCTCCTCGCTCAGTGATGGAACTGTTTCTGTTCCATCTTCCAAAGATAGAAGCATAGGAACCAGTAGTGACTCCCTTGCGTCGAGTACATGGAAAGAGGTAAACAGATGGTGGAAATTAGTTCAATTGTGTGCATGTGCATGTTGGAATATGTATTTGTATATATCCCTTACCTATTTTCATACTGTTTCTCATGAAATCAAATGAGGCAGGTCTCTCCAAAAGCCACGCTGCTCACACCAGTCCAGTGCAAGTCACTGTGGAGGCAGTTCACAGCAGAGACTGAGTATAGTGTGACCCAAGCTATTTCTGCTCAGGTACCTTGTACTTTGCATTTGCATTTTTCATTTATGGTATCCTTTTATCACCGTGTGTGTTCATATAGTAATATGGTTGGATTCACAATATTTAACTGGATGTTTTATTTCTTGATCGAATAATGTTCAAGTTAAGCTGGGGGATATTTTCAGTTTATCGTTTGCTATAATCTATTTACATGCCAATCAAAGTTTCTATGCATGTAGTAGGGCACCAAAACAAAATATGGAACTCCTGCTCACGTTCACTTAGTCTTACGCATGCACAAACACACAGATCACTCTCTTTCCAGAGACCAAGGGTATATTTTATACATTAATTAAGTCTCATGTCCTGCAAGTTATATAGCACTCATATATGCAATGAATGGTGTTTCTTCAGGAGGCTCACAAGCGAAGTAATAACTGGTTACCTCCTCCATGGGCAATAGTGGCAATGGTTGTTCTTGGTTTTAATGAATTCATGGTTCTGTTAAGGTACTCACTTCGAACCTAGAGTCTTTGCTTCCCTACAGTTTATGTTCTTGCACAGCTTTATTGCTTTATTCTCCAGCTGACTGGTGCCTGTCTTGGACATGTTTTTTTGCTAATGAAACAGGAATCCACTTTACCTCTTGGTTCTTTTTGTTGTATATTTACTTTCAAAAGCATTATGGGTACAGATGGACATCACAGGAGAATTTCGAAATGGCGCTGTAAGTTTAGAATTATTTTTATTATTCTCCTGTTAGCTATGTTGAATATTGTGCATATGTCAAGTACATGGTTAAAATGGGACAAACCTTTGTCATGTGTTTGTCCATTGATTAATATTATTTGTTGTGACTAGAAGATTTAACTCTAGAACTATTGATGGACATGGAAATGGAAATCAAAGGTGTGTGCTTAAATATATTATTCTTAAAACTTGTCTAGGAACTGTGCTCTCTCCCTATTAAATACTGTTACTTCTCTTGAGTTTGTGATGGTGTGATTACAAATAGTTGCATGTAAAGCTTACCAGTGCTTGAACAAAATTCTGACACAGTAAAATTGGGCTTAAGCTCTTGTGCCAGGATATTTACCTTTCCTTTCACAACTTGATATTTATCATTTTTAATGTATTTTTTAGTGTTTTTAGTAGGAGGCAATAAGAGAAGCAGCTGTTATTTATGATAAAACAGTGTTTTCAGTGGCTTTATTTGTAACCTTTTCTTTTCGTTGTTCAAAAAAATAGTTTCTTCTCTTGTCATGTGCAGAGATCCTGTGCCTCATTCCTTTGTTTGGTTTGTGCAGTTGCCTGGTATATTATCCATTTCTTCAAGGTTACTTCCCACTGTTATGAATCTTTTGAGGCGACTTGCAGAAGAGGCTCAAGGACGCCAGGCTCCTGAAGCCCCAATGCAACAATCATTTAGCCTTCAGAATTCAAGAAATCAAACTCAACCAAATCCGATATCAAGTACATTACCCGAGTCTTCAGTATCGTCATCCTGCATTTCATCAACTGATAACGAAGCTGAATACTCAAGTCCAAACTTGACGCACAGGGGAAGTACAAAAACTTCAGAGGAATAGTTTTCCTGATGAAAACTGATCGTGTGTAAAATTTGTACCAAAGTAGAGGAGATATACAGGCTAAGCCTTCTCCTGCCCTTTCCAACAGGAAAAAAGAAAGAAAGAACAAGGCTGGGGGATGAAGGCATGGAGTTATTTTGTCATCCGGGAGTTTGAGTTATATTTATATATGTAACAAGAAAATAAACCTGTGCTGGGGAAAGACACTGTTAGACTACGATAGGTTTTTTTTATTCATTGATTTAGCTGTCAACTCACCTTGCTTAGAATGGTGATGCACTTTCATTGCCCTGATGTCTACTAGCTAGATCATATGATAATGAACTTTCTATGAAGATTTCATTGTTTTGTCAATGCATTCTGAAAGAAAGCCGATATGGAATACCAGAATTATTATTATCTCTTCATTATCCAAGCAAATATTGAGTGAAACACTACTGTTTTCTCGCACTCCTGCTGAAGCTTCTCCTGCTTTTTTTTTATATATATTATTATTATCTCATTATTATCCAGCGTGGTCACTTAATCAGGACTTGGTGAATGTTTATTTCTGTGTTATTATCCAGACTACGATAGTTTTAATTTTTAAATATTTTTAAAAAGTATATTTAGCTTAAAAAATATTGAGTTGATGCTTTTATTAATGTTTTGAAATAATTTTAATGTATTAATGTTAAAAATAATAAAAATAATCTGAGGAAATTCATTTTAATGTAACTTTAAATGAAGTGTCTTTTTGAAAATATGATAGATATTTTCTGAATTGCTTTTACTTGAAGATACATTAAAATATGTTTTTGATATTTACACATCAAAACCATAAAACAGACATTAAAAGATATTAATTTTAATATTCTTAGATAGACAAATTAATTTAAAATTTAAAAAATTTGAAAAGTCTTAAAAAAAGTGCAACCCGACCACAAAATGTTGTATAAAAAATGATTTTTTATTTTTTTTTTGTTTTGATATGAAGATATTAAAAATAATAATAAAAACATTTTAACATATCTCAAGAAAATAAAACATTTTTAAAAAAATCACCACTATTATACCAAGAGGGTGTTTAAAAAACTGGTTGCGGTCGTTTTCAAAGTAATTTTCACTTAAAAATATATTATAATAATATTTTTATTTTTTTTAAAATTATTTTTAATAAAAACACATTAAAATGATTTAAAAATACTAAAATATTCTCAAACAGACCCTAAATGTCACTGCATTCCAAATAGTCTCGAAAGTCTTTTTTTTTTTTTTAATATCATAAACTACACAACACAACTCTAAGGGAGTGTTTAGGATTGCATTTTGAAAAAAAGAAAAATAATTTTTTTTCCAAATTGTTTTGAATAAATAAAATATATATATTTTAAAAAATCTATACTCCAATATATATATAAAAACATTCTCGGCGAAGGAGTCATCTGCATCTTTGCATGGAAGTACTTATCGCGGTAGCTTGGTTTTTTTATTTTAAAATATATGTTTTTTATTTTTTAAAAATTCTTACCATTTAATATTCTTCTAAGTGGGGTGAAAACTCATAAAGCCAAAAACTTCTTGGCGAAGGAGTCGTGTTGTTGACTCAAAAAGTATGAATAGTAGTGCAGCACTGCTTTTATAATACCTTTTACTTTGATTCTCTTCCACTTCAGTGTTTGTATGATTCCTCTGCAAACCAAACAAAAAACGCAAACCTGGTAAGGAAGGCACATCAAAAGCTGTTGTTCTTGAGTGAGAACGGGAATGAAAATGCAGGAAGGCATGCAGTTGATCGATGGTAATGGCAAGTTCAACGTGGAAGGACTTCAAGACTTCATGGCAGCCACTGAGTTCGCGAAGTGCGGTCTCTCTTATTCTGTTGTTGCCATCATTGGCCCACAAAGTAGCGGTATTTTCGTCTTCTTTTCTGCTCTTACATCTTAGTGAGCAGTGACCCTTTGTTTATGTCCATGTGAAGTTGATTAAACTCTACTATTTACTTATGTTCTTCTGAAGTTGATTACATACACGTGTATGGTTTGATTCACGTTCTTTGTGAACAGGGAAGAGCACCCTAATGAATCATGTCTTCGGAACTGATTTCAAGATGCTGGATGCATACAGAGGAAGGTTTGATATTTTATGTTTTTTCCAATTTTATAGTTTTGGAAGGGAGAATTTGTGTATTGTAGTTCTTTGTTGCTTTGTATACAAGAAGGTGGAAGACAAACTGATTGTTTATGTTTTAGAGGTCAAACAACCAAGGGAATTTGGATTGCGAAGAGTAATGAAATTGAGCCTTACACAATTGCCATGGATTTGGAGGGAACCGACAGCAGTGCAAGAGGCGAGGTGCTTGAGAAATTTGAATTAGTACTATGATTTTTGTGCTTTGTGGAGGACAAGACTTACTATATGGTTTTGTTTTTCTGTTTATATCATTGGATGGCTTCACGTTGTGTGAATATCATGCTTTCAGGACAACACTGAGTTCGAGAAACAGAGTACCCTGTTTGCTTTGGCAATTGCTGACACTATAATGGTGAACATGTGAGTTTTGAAGTTCAGTATTGCAATATCTAGACGCCATTTCTTCCTGGAAAAACTGATGAATGAGCACACCTGAGTATAGTCAAGGATGGCCATGAATGGCTTGGTCTAGGAAGTAGCTGGCCCTTATATATCATTGTTGTGACTTACTTATCTGATACATATTACTAGTCACTGGTTTACTGGGAATTATCCAATGTTTAAATCTCGCAAAAAAAAAAAAATGTTTTTGTAGCCTTTTTCCTTGAAATGATTTCCTTAGGAATTCAGGGCTCATTGCCCATTTTCATGTTTGCAATCCAAATATCCTATGGGGTGTCTGTTAAACATTTTTCTGTCTCTTGTTTGATTGCCAAATAACTTAGCAAATGCATCTGAATTTGTTACAAGATATTCATATGAACTTGAGGAATACATTTCAACTTACCTACAAAACAACTCCATGTGCATCCAGCCAAGGAAAAAGGCCAAAAGAACAAAATAGTGAATAAGTTTTTGTTAGTATCCAAATTGTGAACTTGTTGATAACTGTTTTTTCTCTGTGTGTCGGATATATTATGCCTTCACACAAATCCGACCCTTCATATATTGTCATTCAAGAATTTAGAGATTTCAAATGGAGACACGAAGGTAATGTTTTGTAAGAAAAGACATACCCTCTCATGCTCACACACTGTTTCTATCCTGTGTTGAGTATCATCTACAGGTGGTGTAAAGACATTGGTCTGGAACATGCAGCCAACAGACCCCTTTTGAAACTTGTTTTCCAGGTACTTCATATTGAAAAGCAACCAGCAGCATTAGCCCAAGTGATTGGCTGTTTTGAAGTTAATTCACCATGAATCAATTCCTTTGAAACTCAAATTGGATTGTATCAGTTTAGTTGTATTTGACTGGATAGCTGTTTTTCTTAACCTTAAATTAATTATGAAGTAACTATCAGGCTGTTCGAAATTACAGCTAGAAGAACCTAATAACTATCAGTTTACAAGAGCTAACTATATATATAGGAATATGAATGACACCATGCATGGATAATGACAGCCTCTTCTCTTCTAAAAACAAAAAATGACAGCCTATTCCATATCCAGTATATATGCCAATTTCTCAATGCATGAATAAAGTGCCTCCTCTTCCATATTTTCCACTAACGTGCTCCATTCTATCAAACTGTTTCGCTACATTCATTTAGGCCTGTGTTTGATATGTTAAGTATTGCTCCCAAAACAATTTGGTAGCGCAGCCACCAGTCCAGTTATTTGGTCATGATGTTGACAACTTATTACCCGTCTTCTGTTCAGGTCATGAAGCGTTTATTCCGGCCCCGGAAAAAAACATTGTTGTTTGTTATACGTGATCACTCAAAGGTATGGAATTTATGCCCACGAGTTTCCTGAAAAAAGGAATCCAAACACCTTTTGGCTTGTGCTCCATTCTTTGAGTGCATTTTTTTGTCCATTTCTGAATCCACACACCCTTTCTGAGTTTCTATGTAGACTCCACTTGGAAAATTGGAGAGTGATCTTAGGGAAGATATTGAGAAGGTACTTTTGTGCATATTTCTTATGCTACGTCTATTCCCTTTTCTTTTCGGGTCAATTGTTTGTTTCTTCCAGCACTTTCAGAGGTCATTATTTCTGCAGATATGGGATGCAGAAGGTGCTGAACCTGAGACTCATAGCAAGGCTGCTCTCAGTGATTATTTTAATGTATGTAAAATATCATCTCCATATATCTTACTAACTCCTTTGACATATATTTTTCACACGATTCTTTTTGTTTAATTGGCATATTACTTAATTTTCTTATAATTATTGACATGAAGGTGGAGATCACTGCTCTGTCTAGCTATGAATTCGAAGAGGATGACTTTACAAATCAGGTAGCCCTTTCTCTAAAAATAACAGTTAATCACCTAAGAACTTGTGTTCTAATGCAGAATGCTGTAGCATATTTTTTTAATATAAAATTAAAGGTCCTGGATGATTTGTAGCTTTGTATTGGAAATCAAAATCAATGGTAGCCATCTTAATTGGGTGGTTGGGGGTTGCTATGTATGGCAAGTGAGGAGAGCGGGATGTGATATCCTTCTGTGAGATAGGTGAACCTTCCCTAAAAGGAATGATGGAAGGGATCTGTAAAAAGAGAAACTATGAAGTTTGAGAAAGGTTGTGGGTAGAAGAAATGGTAGAAAAATCCATACGTGAGTTGTATTTATATTGATAGTGGAGACACTTGGGCAAGTGTGGCAAATGATTTGACTGTGTCCAAAACGATGAGTGAGTTAACATTCGAGTCCTGGAGGACAGGTTCAATTCAGAGTGAATGGCCTGCTTCAAGTCCAATAATCCATCTCAAGAGTCTACAATCCCTGACTGCATTTTACTGACAGCTTTGACACTTACAAATTGGTATTACAGGATTGTAGCCTAATATGATCTATTTTACAGGTTGCTCATCTGAAGCAGCGGTTTTTCAATACCAATTCTCCAAGGAGTCTTGCTGATGATAGGCTGGAAGTGGAAACTGCTTCAGGATTTTCTGCTCGTGCAGAGAAGATATGGAAAATTATAAAGGATAACAAGGATCTAGATCTTCCTTCTCCAAAGGTTCATAAAATCCATTTACTCGTGTAAGAATAAATCATCATGGTTTACTGTGATTACATCTCTCTATTTTGTTTTTCAGGTGATGGCTGCTTCTGTTCGGTGTGAAGAAATTGCCAAGGAGAAGCTCAATCAATTTACTTCTGATGATGTACTTATATTGAATATAGCCTTCTTTCTTTCTTTCCTTCTTTGAAAGCGACTTCAACTTCTGAATATCAGACAATACTAAATTGATATCTTACAGGATTGGTTGGAGTTAAAAGAAGCTGTTCAAGCTGGTCCAGTAACGGGGTTTGGAGAAACCCTCAGTTCTATTTTGGTCACCTATCTTTCACAGTAAGTGTACATCATGCTTAGTAATCCAAACCAAATTTTATCATTGTGTGCCTGCAGTCTTGGACTCTGCTTCTTGTTCAACTTGTTTTGGAATCTCGTAATTGTTACATTTCTTTTTTTAATAGATATGACAAGGAGGTGATTTATTTTGATCAAGATATAAGAAATGCAAAACGGCAGCAACTAGAGTTAAATGCATTGGAGGTAGGGCCTTAATGAGCATATTTCCTCTTTTTTAACTATTTAACCTCTTTTCCCCATTAGGTAGCTGAAGTAAACTTCCTCATTTGATGCTGGATATATGGTTCTAGTGAGGTGAACTTAGTTTTAGCTGTTGTGGGATAGGATAGTTTGCCTCGTCTCTCTGCGGTGCCATACATCGGGTGCTCTTACAGGAGTTGTCTTAGCTGATGTTCAACGGGATATGCTGTTCTTTTATTATTTTCTTTTTCCTTTATTTCTTTTGGTGGATGTGGTGCAGGTGGTACGTGATGCTTATGTAACCATGTTGGAACACTTGTCTTCAAACAAGCTAGGAAAATTTAAAACCAAGCTAAAGCAGTTACTGAACGAAGGGGAAGGGTTTGTTGCTTCTTCTGCCCATAGCTGTGCTCGATCTTGCTTGCTTGAATTTGATCAAGAATGCAAAGGTATTCAACTTCAACTAGCAAAAAGAATTTCTCTAAATTCCACCGTTATCTAATCCATTTTCATCTCCAATTGATAAAACTAACAGTTTGTTTTGGACTCCACTATCTTTCAAAGTGGCTCTTTTATTTATTTATTTTTCTTTTTGTGAGATTTTTTTTATCTTCCTAACAATTTTAATCTTCTATATGATCTCAATTTATTTTCTTCACAATTATTGTAGTAGTAGTAGTAGTAGTCGTATGATAGAAACTATTAGCTATTCTGTATATAGTAAGTTATTTTTACTTATTTTCTGTAGTATTACCAGTATTTCATACTTCTGCATCAGAATGGAATTACTGCTGGTTCTTTTCCCAGTCAATCATTTCTCTGTACTTAAAACTAAATTTATTGTTTGCAATGGATAGGATATGAAAAGCATCAGCCTAAATGGCAACGAATTGGATGTGAATTGCATAGTCAAAATTTGACGACATTTAATGCATAAATGCATGTTTTGGCTCAATGAATTTGTGCATAGGCCTTGAGTTTTGCCTTGGAAATAATCTGAGTTGACTGTCATTTCTGTTTGTATGACTTCTGGAAATAATCTGACTATCTGGCTTAAATGCTTAGATGCTACTACTAAACGTTCTATTTGATGAATTGTCAGATTTTCTACATGCACCTATGACCACAGAAATAGTTTAAACCTAGAGAAAACCTCATACCTGACTGATATGAATGATAACGTCAAGTTCTCCAAAGGACCCTGAAATAGTTTCAGTTTATGTGAGAACTGGTTTTCTTCTCTTACCAACTTAAAAAAAATCTTGTATCCCCATTCTCATGAAAACCATGATGGGATCTAGATACTCAACATTCTCAGGATGTGTTCCTCCTCCTTCTCCAAGTTGACCAGCTTGCACTCTTCACTTGAAGGAATCTCAAGTTGTTATGGTTCTCACGGTAACACATTAATGCTAGATAACTAAATACTTCATCTATGAAATTCATTGGCTGAGGTAAACAGAAGAAAAAGTAATTTCATGGGCAAACTAAAAGGCATATACTACATCGTATTCAAACTGTTGCTGCTAAAACTCATCCCTCAATGGTGTTAAAATCATTTGGATATGCTTGGCACACTGTCTGATCCACTAATTCTGTTTATTGGATTTGGTGTGTTACCTTTATCATACTCTCTCAGATGCTGTCATAAGACAAAGTAAGTGGAATGCTTCGAAAGTCCGGGAAAAACTTAAATGTGATATGTCGTCAGAAATGGTGGCAATACATGAGGTAATTTCCTTGGTTGATATTGCAATCCCTCGGTGCTCATTAAACTAAGTATATAACTTTATTCAATCAAATAACCAGAACTTGTTTTGTTCCCATGCAGAAGCAACTCACTGATGTGCTCGCTGATGAAGTACAATCCTTATTTGAGGCTGGTGAAACAGACACATGGTTATCAGTGAGAAATCTTCTTGAGAGCAAGACTAAGATTGCTATTTCAGAAATCTCAAATGTTGTTGTTGGTTTCAAGTTGCACAAATCTGAAATTGACAAAAAATTGGAACATTTACGAGAGAATGCACGAAATGTAGTGAGGAGAAAGGCAAGAGAAGCGGCAGCTGCAGAGAGGGTTTTGACTCGCATGAAGGATAGGTGGAGTGCTATCTTAATTGTTGCTTTTGTTTCATCTTTCAAATTTTTTTCTTTTACCTTTTCTGTCGGCTCGTTAAAGCTTTGGATCGTATCTAGGTTCACACAGGTTTTCGATCATAATGAAAACTCAAAGCCAAGGCTTTGGACAAGGGAAAAAAACATTGATGAAATTGAAAGGAAAGCGCTCTCAGCGGTAATGTGCCTACATTTTGTACTGATAGGCAGCTTGCATGTGAAATTGTTTATACTTTTGAGTAATATATATCCGAAGGTTTCCCCGTTATTTTGTTGCAGTCTTTGAAAATTCTATCTACAATGACGGCCATACGCATAGATAAGCTGACAGATGAGATTGAGCATCTACTCTTTTCCTCTCTCATGGATGAATCTGGTGATATTCCATCTTCCAAACGTACAGGAACTACTCCAGACCCCCTTGCATCCAACACATGGGAAGAGGTAATGGTGTATTTGGATGTATCGACTCAAAATACGCGCGCGAATTCATGTGTCTATTGAAGTGGTTTCTGATAGGAATTATATATGAAACAGGTTTCTCCAAACGATACGCTGCTAACACCAGTCAAGTGCAAGTCATTGTGGATGGAGTTCAAAGAAGACATGAAGTATACAGTGAACCAGGCTAGATCCCAGCAGGTACCTTGTTATATATTGCTTTATGTTTTTATAGCTCCATGTTTGTTAGAACATTTTCAGTTTTTGCCAAGTTCCTCTGTTTTCTAAACTTGGGAACATAAACTATTTCTATATGGCATATGCTGTTAAAAAATTATATCTTGAAATCTCATCTAAAACTTAAATCTTTGAATTGAGAATTGTTTTTTTACAGGGTATTGTTGACCAACTAGTTATAAATTCAAATCTCACCACTCTGATAAAAATTAATCTGTGTTCAAATCCAAATGAATTTCAGCATTAAAAAGTTATATAAATCATAAACTCTTAGATGAATTGTTCTGTTCGCAGCACAGCTTTTTACAAGAGCATAGTAAGTTCCATGCGACCATTGAATTTTCTCATGTCTTGGAATCTAACTAGCACTCTTTTATGGCATGCTTGTTGTTTTTCCTCAGGAGGCTCTTAGGATTGTTAGAAGGAAAATTAAGATAGTGGTCGGGATAGTGGGGGCAGCAGTGACCATGGTAGCGGGGCTACCTCCGGCCATGAAGATAGCTGCAAGGCCGGAGGTGGCAGCAATTTTGAAAGATGTAAGAATATTGTTGGTGGCTATACTGAAAGATATAGCGATGGAGGTTTTGCCAGTGCTGAGAGATTTAGGGATGGAGGTGGTGGAGATGCTGAAAGAGACAGTGCTAATGGCATTGAGATCTTTACAACCAGAAATGGTGGGGACGGTGATTGCACTGGTGGCCACTCCGTCGATAAGCCGGCAACAGTTTTAGGAGTGCATTTCTCAGGTTAAAGGCCCTAATCTTAATGCAGCATGGTATGGTGAATCTTACTTGACGAAATCTGTAATGTGATTACCCCTCTGAGATCTTTAGTTGAACTTGTAAGCCCTACTTATCTGTACTGTCACTGGTAATATTATCAATCGGTTTTCATAATGGCACAGCCAAAATCTATGAGAATAATCTCTCCTCGTCTCTCATTTTCTTCAGATTTTCATGTTTTTTTTTTGTTTTTTTTTTATCAAAAACTTATTAAAATCAACTTTAAAGACCATTTTCATGAGGGTTTTTTTTTCCTCCTTTGTTTTTGTTGCATTTGGGATTTTTTTTAGTTTTTTCCCCCGAGTGTACCCTATTTTCTCTTCATAATCAGTTCAAATAATTATAATAGATTGTTTACTTTATCATCATATGCAAATAATAAACAAAAGTTATCCGATAAAATATTATAATTTATACACATTTAAAATTATAAGCATGTACTAAATACACAACTCATGACAAACATGCTACTGATAAAAAAAAAATAAAAAAAATTAAATATTAATCATATATAAAAAAAATGCGATTGATATTAAAATAAAATCCTACCATGCTAGAAAAAACTTACAAAATATATAAATTTTTTAAAAAACAAAACAAAGATTATTACTTGTTGAAGTATTTAAAAATAATAAAGTTTTTGAAGATGAACATAAAAGGAAAACTAAAGCATAAAAAAGAAGATTACAGCTCCAGTAGGTCGCCATGTAAAAAAACCTTCTCTTGCTATTCATTACTCTTTTTAGTTCAAAGTCCCTCTTTCAATACTCGAGACCTATTACAAAGCCAAGAGACTGGTGGGGACACCAGACCCACACCGCAAGTTACTCGAGTATATGGACGACGACGCAGGACGGCCCAGCCCGTTACACTTTGGTTGGGAGACTGAGCCCATTTCATTGTATTTTATTTTGGAATTATTGTTGTAAACAATTTTTATCTAACGGGCCGAGCCCAATAATTATATGTCTAGGGTTTGCTATTTATATTCCCCTTATGACACTTTGAGGGCACTTTTGATGAAATGAATTAAAGTGCAACTTTGCAGCTCTCTAACCTCTTTTTCTCCTCTCCCCTTTAAGCTTCTTTCTCATATCTGTTTCTATTGTCCTAACTTTTATTTTCTCAGCTTTGTTCTTCTTTTTCTGTCATTTTATATTGTTGTGCCAC
>CM063602.1:7028613-7047939 GCA_032356905.1 Salix exigua | reverse complement strand
CGTGATATTCAGACCTGCAAAGGCCTTACCTTAGGGAATAGGATCTCTATGAAGGTGAGAAATGAGAAGTGATAAGGTTTGCAACCTGGAGACCGGATATGGACTAATTTTATATGGGACATAGATTTAATGATGTTAGTGGAATAATAATTGGTGGATGAAGTGGAGTTGCATCTGAACTATCTAGTTGATACTGAAGCTAGGAACACAGCTACATGGTCAATCATGTTTGTGTGGGGATGGAACAATGTTGTCAAGAGGTGCTCGCGTAGGCACTCCAGGCGAGGCCCTTGAGGCATTGGATTTCAATGAAGAAACGCTGAGCAGAGTGCTTGCTTGAAGTTCTTCTTTTTCTGTTGTTTTTTTCTTTTCTTTTTTTAACAGATTTATGTTTTGACCTATTTGTCCTTTTTCTTAATTTACCATTAGAAACAACTTAGGGGTATTTTTGTAAAAAAACATTAGGGCATATTCTTTTTTAAATCATTGAAATGGGAGACAAACAAACAATGAAGGACACCTGGAAGACAAACACTAGCCAAACTTTCTTTTTTCAATAGAGGGAGTTGGAGAAGAACATGTTTGTAGAAGTGCAATATGGTGTGAGAGATGAGGATTTGGATTATAATCATGAAATGGAGGATTCAAGTTAAAAGGAGGAAGGCATGGATGTAGATGTTTTTGAAGATGAATTAATAATGCTAATGATCTTTAATTTTACCTTTTTAATCTATTACTTGCTACTTTAAATTAATTTATTATTTTGTTTCAAGGGTGAAAAATATAATTTTATATGACTATTATGTTGTGGTATTTTATATTTTTCCTTTGATTTTCTATTATAATCATATCGCCTTGGTTCATTCAGACAAGCACCTAGGCTTGTGCCTTGGGCATTTTACAGGCTTTGTGCCTTTTAGCGCCTTTCGCCTTTGACAACACTAGGATGGAACACTGGTTAATGAAGAAAAATAAAGCTAGCATGATTGTAATCCTAATGGAGGATGAATGAGATGATTGAGTAGTAAGATTGGAAAGCAAAGGGTTATGAATGTATTTAATTGAATGACAACAATTAGTTGGTGCATGTAGGCAAGCTGGTTTGATGTTTTGGCTTCTACAAAGACATTGCTATGCCAGTGAGGAGTAATGTAGTTCTGGTTGAAGATTTAGAAAAGGCAAGGTGAGGAAATAGAAGGTTTATTGACAAAGTCAATGTACAATATTAAGTTGTAGTTGTATAGGAAAGATTGTAGTGATTTTGCTGGTCTTGAAAATAGATTAGGACTTCATCAGATTAAGCTGGTTGATCGGTTTATGGTTTATGATCTAGTTTCAATAATGATTAGAAGAGAGAGAAATGGTTTGAGTTGGCCTGTATGATTTTTTTATGAGTGAAGCACTTTTTTAATATTGAGCCTGATTCAAATCCATGAATGCAAGCTGAAGATCATATCAGCCACCACTTATTAGTTTCTTGTAATGATTGTGAAATGTCCATCCCTGCATGCAAAATTTTAATTTCTCTGTTCTTTATGTTTTCGAGCATGTTATTTACTAACCCATCACCCCTCCATTCATCTACTTATATATGTCACATAACATTTTCATGTCATTTCTATCATTATTTTTCTTAATTTCTTCAGGTTTTATGTCTTTGGCCAGTGTGTCTCTAATTATGGTTTTTCAGGTTATGTATTCCTTTATAATGCGTCCTGAGAGCTTGCCAAAAGCATATCAAGACTTCATTCAGAAGACTGGACCAGTTGCAGCTCCTATATACAAGGCTGTAAAAGAAACTTGCAGAGGTGGTCCAGTGGATATTGCCTCATTGTCAGCTTTTTTATCTCGCAGTGGGAAACTGGACTCTGTGAAGTTGGAAGAATTTCCTTCAATTATTCCTTGTTCTATTGTTCATCCGGGCACAAATTCATGCTTAGCTCAGAATGCTAAGGCATCATCAGCAACGTTCAGGAAAACATTTCCACTTTACTTCTCACTGACTTTTGTCCCTTATGTTGTTCTGCACCTGCAGAAGGTAATCTTTGACCCAAGCTGATTCTATATGATTTTGGTTATCTTCTTTATGATTCTTTTTGTGCTTGTTATTATTATGTCATATTAAGGCATTTAGGTCGTCAGTGCATTCAAAACTAGAAAAGAACCATTCAAGCAATAAACTAGTTGTGGTCTGCCTAAGCAGAGTCTTGTGAGGAAACAGGAGGCAGGACTGTATGCTAAAAAAACATGAAAAGTTTAAACAGCTGTTAGAAAATATCTAATTTACAATTTATGATATATGGAGCTGTGAATAGTTCCACCTCTGAATATACTCTCACATGCTTTTCACATAAAGATATGTGTCTTGGCCACATCTTTTTTATTTTTTGTGTCGGGGATTATTTTTCTGTTCTTTTGAAGGATGATGATCGATGTTTTCATTTCTAGAACTAATGTTTCTTGTCCACTATTGTCCTTTCCTTCAAGTTCATGGATGCTCCTGCTCGAACATGTTGGCTGGCTCTTAGAGATGCTGTTCGCTCAACAACATTCTTATCTGCATTTGTTGGAATTTTTCAGGTAGCTATTAGCTCATTTATTCCTTCTTATGTTAAAATGGTGAATATTTTCTTAGTGGTTTGTGAATGATGCAAGGGGGTGATATGCATTCATCGAAAAGTATCAACAAGAGACCACAAACTTGTATATTGGATCGCTGGAGGAATGTCTGCCCTTTCTGTACTACTGGAGAAAAAATCTAGACGTGCTGAACTTGCCTTGTATGTTCTTCCAAGGGCTGGAGATTCACTGTGGTATATTTTAGTGAACCACCATCTGCTTCCAAATATTAAGAACGCTGAGGTATTACTTTTGTATATAATATGGCCTTCTTGCATTGGCTCAGCAAACTCAATTCCAGATACAATTATGCATTTTGCTTTTTTCCCGGATGATGCTAGTTTCTATTTGATGCTCCCTGTTGATTTTCTGTTTATGATGCTATCCATTATCGGGAAAAGGCTTTGGCATGAATAAGCTCCACTAAATCAGCTGATTGGCATCTCTTTTGAGTTGCACCTCTCTTTTTGCATTGCTATTGGTAAAATAGGATCACTCCTTGTCAAAAGAAAACGAAGATCAACTGTGTGGCCCTGTTGCAATTTGTAACTGTAAATAAAGAACTTACAGAACAGGAGTTCTCAGCTGGGAAACAAACAGGAGTCAGTTAATGGTTGGGGTTGGGCTGTGCATGTTTTGGTTTGAACACAATTTATGTGCACAGGTTTACAAATTGATTTGTTTTAAAATGTGTACGAACACTCACAGAGATATTAAAACTTAATGAGCCCCCATGAACACTGATGGCACAAATGTTTTGCATGCTTTCCTGAATCAATATTTGATTTTGTATGGCTGAGTGGGACTCTGGTTTGGTGATTTTGCAGGTGGCCCTATTTTGTGCATGTATGGGAGGAGTTATGTACTATTTGGAATATGAACCAGACACTATGGCTCCATTCCTGAGAGGCCTGATCCGACGCTTCCTTGCTAGTAGAATAAGCAATCCAGTTCGGCCATCTAATCGGAGTGCTTCTTACACATATTTACAGACCCTTGATGCCATCAAGAAGCCAAAATTACAGGAAAGTAGAGAGGTTGAAGCTTCACCATCTCAGGAATACAGTCTTGAATCCATTCCAGGGCTCTAATATTCTCCGGTGGCCCATTATTCTTTTACGATTCAATTCAAGAATTTGTCATAAAGTTGACGCTTTCTGCTCAATATATTATAATAAATAGCAAGGGGATTGATGACATTCCATGTCTTCGAGTCATGATCCATTTACATGTATTGAGAGTAGATTATGGTTTCATCTAAGACACTGGCTTTTTTGTCGTTGCGAGGTTGTTCCCCACAGAGTTGTTCTTGTCGAGGAGTAGAAAATGAAGTTAGGGAGCAAAATATTACTCTTGTAATAATTCTGGAATCGAATTTTCTATTGTAAATAAATTACTCCTGCCTTCCGCTTTCTGTGCTTGAACATATGCTGTAATCTCAACATTGAAATGACTATCAGTAATTCAGTTTGTTTTTATGTTAATTTGGTGGCTACTCAGGTCTTGGTCAACTCTACTTGTCTCTGTTCCTTGTTGCAGAGTTTCTTTCGAGATTAGCCATTAAAAATGGCTAGTTTTCTTGTACTTCCACGGAATTCCTCCTCTTTTCTCCATGCAGCAACCACCAATATAACTCTTGCCAAATGGAGTGGACTTATCAGATTAACTCTGGAAACATTTCAAGGTGGAGTTAGTCCTCCAGGAGGTGTTCGGAAAGATAGTTATATAGCTGGTCAAAACAACATCACCGAATCCTTCATACATAAAATAACACTACGCCGGAGAGTCAGTCATGGCCACGTCCGATCCAACTGTATTTTGTCTCTTTGTACTTTTCAACTCGATGGGGTTTTGTCTCTCTTTTCATGATCAGAATCCTCACAAGTAGGTTCCCCTTGCAATTTGAGCTTCAGTATGCATGGTTGCAATTTCATTGGATCATGTCAAGCTCTATGCCGTTTCAACCACACCGCCCATGTCTACAGTTACACCACTAGTAGCCAGGCCCACAAGACTATATGCAATGAGGGTTAAAGATAGCGTAGCAGGCATGGATCATAGATTCATTTGAATACTGAATGGTAGAAAATAAAATGTAAAATCTGGAAGCTTGTTGAGCTTCCCCAACGGCCACCAGCGCTATGGCTTAGAACTGGTAAGGTGGCACCCTCTTAAGGTAAGGATTTTACTGTTAAGGTGGACTACTGTTTCGAACCTAAATTGTCGAGGGTGTGGAATTCTAGTTTCCCATGATCATGCAGGCTATCTCGTTAATGAATCAATTGCAAGGCCGGAGAAGCTTGAGACTGAAAATATGAGCAGAAATTCACAAGGATCATCCATCAACTATTTGTTTCAGTTTTTATTCTCGTTATATCAGGAGGCTGCTGTCCTATTGTTCTGATTTGGTTTAGAAAAAATCATCCCACCAATTATCTGGTGGTTGGTCAGGACTTGACAAGTTCACGTACAGGACCTTGTAGCTGTTTTTCCCTCGCTACAGTTGTGCACTGTAAATTCTGCTAATTTTATTGCTAATCAACAAAAAGGTCCTTCGGTCAACTAATGTTTTGAACTTTAATTTCAGTTATTGGTGAATTTGTGACTAGGAGTATGATGGGAGTATCCGAAAACACCTGCCTAGATATTAGAGTTAAGAGCCAGAGTAGTTTACCACGTTCTGAATTTAACAAGGAACTATCTGTTGTTTATGGTTTCCTATTTGGTTTCCTATCGTCTAATTGTAACAAAAACAACAATGGTAAAGCAATAGCAAGCAATGACGCATTATCCCGAGGAAATGCTAAGAGAACAAAGAAGATAGTTGACATTGAAATTGGCTTTCGATATCTTATATTACCAAGAAATTATTCATCCTCTTATGTAAACCCCTAGATAACTCCTTTAACAAAACATTCCAAACGGGAAATATAAATTGTTTCTACTAGTTACTACTTGAATATGAACTCATCCTGGCAGCATTTTCTATGGAAAGTTCTCCGAGCACATCGTCAAAAACACAAAAATACTTGAGACATTGGTTTTTAAGATTCTGCACATTCATCATATGATTGTTCCTGGAGCATGCCATGCTAACCAGACCTCTAACAAGCAGCAGGAACAATCTCAGTTCTTCCTAGCAGACGCCAATACATCACCAAATTGATACAAAACAGGGAACATTGATTATTTGCAGCTGTTAAGTTTTAATAGTCAATATCCCACTGTTATCTGCTGGCAAGTTATAATCCTTGGTTTCTCATATGGGGCATGCTGACTTGTGAAGCAGATTACAGGGCTATCTAAAGCCAGTCTTCCCATAGAAGTAACTCAAGAAGGGTCTATCCCCATGAATATTATAGCAAAACTCACATCAAGCACAGATCACAAAAAATAACACTAACAACTAGTTAACCCATAATTAAACTCCGAATTATCAATTAATACCATGAAAATATAACTATAAGCCCAACATCAACCATGTTCTAAGCAAAAAACTAAAAAAATGGCAAAAATCCTTGTTCAATACTTTTTTGTTTTGGAAAAAAAAACTCAATCGCCACCAGCCTTCTGGTAAACATAGGTAAGGCCACACTTACCACAGTAGTGCCTATCAAAATGATTAGCCATGAAAGTACCAGCACCACACTCGGCATTAGGACACTCCTTCCTCAACCTCTGGACTTTGCCGCTATCATCAACCTTGTAGAACTGGAGTACAGCGAGCTTGACCTTCTTCTTCTTGTGCTTGATCTTCTTGGGCTTCGTGTAGGTCTTCTTCTTTCTCTTCTTGGCTCCACCCCTCAAGCGAAGCACCAAGTGGAGAGTGGACTCCTTCTGGATGTTGTAGTCAGCAAGTGTGCGGCCGTCCTCGAGCTGTTTTCCAGCAAATATGAGACGCTGTTGGTCCGGTGGGATACCTTCCTTGTCTTGAATCTTGGCTTTGACATTGTCAATAGTGTCTGAGGACTCAACCTCGAGGGTTATTGTCTTGCCCGTCAAGGTTTTCACGAAGATCTGCATCTTCGCTTCTGTGCTTTCAGAGATGCAGAGCAGATACGGAAGACTTAGGGCTAGATTAGGGTTCGGCAGGGGTATTTGAGTTTGAGGAGGAATGGAAATATTAGGTTTTTTTAATGAAATGTAAGGGCATGAAAGTACGAATGTAGCCATAGAGTTGCTGGCTATTTACAAGGGCTAACTTGGAAAGAAATTGTACGAATCAGCCCAAAACAATTACTGTGTGTGTATTATATGTTAATATTAGAACATGTATATATTATATTGAATTAAACAAATATATAAATATTTTGTACATATATTTTAGATTGTATTTAAATCAAGATTCAATTTATATTTAAAATAAAATTAAAATAATTATATTAAAAAACCCATTCCTTCCGTTAATATTCGAGTTAGGAAACTTGATGGTGTTTTAAAAGCTTTGAGCTTAAACTTATTTAGGGTTGCGTTAGCTTTTTAAAATAATTATCGTGCTGAAATACATCAAAATAATATTTTTTTTAAAAATCAGTATATCAAAATAACTAAAACACACAAAAATATATTCACTTAAAATAAAATTCTATTTTCAAATTTTGGCAAAAACTGGTGGGATCACAATGATTGCAATTGTTTTTTAAATTAATTTTTACTTATAAATATATTAAAATAATATATTTAGGCAGCATAAAACTAATATATAAGACATGTTTCACGAATAAATAATCAAATATCCAGGCCCCTTTTGTGAAAATCTTTCCTTATACTCAGGTAAGTTGAGGCTTAAACAAGGGGAAAACAATGATCAGAATTTAGGAGGAAAATTCACTTCATAAGAACATAATGGGATTACTTTCAATAGTATGCTTTCTCCATTCATCATCCTTCATTACACAAACAAACAAAACGAGCCAAGATAATTCTTGATATGCACTTAATTGATCAACACAAGATACAACTTCAATCGAAACACGTATATTACATGGTTTAAAAGCCTTATCATTCATCAGGAAATTTAGAAATTTTGTATGTTTTCTTACCGATCCTGCACTCAATCCCACTGAATTTACAAGTAAATACACGTTTCGACGTTGATCCCCCGACACCTGACCTCTTCATTTCGTTCACAACTTCCCTCTTTAACTCATCGCTGACATCCCCCAGAGCCCAAGCCAACGATATATGAGGGCGTGGATCCTATTTGCAACATCCAACACAGTACAAGAGTCTTGTAAGATACATTCAATCACACTTAGCAACAGATGTTCATGGGAATTACTTAAGAAACTAACCTTATAAAATTCAGGAAGATTGTGGAGCTTATACACATCATTAACAAGCTGAATTTGCTTGGTAATCTAAAGTATTTGAAATAGAACCAATCATCGCTACATGAAATTATACGAACTTGTAAAGTGAAGAAACAAAATTTGTGAAGCAGCATACCTCAGCTAATCCTCCAGTCAGAACTTCTAGTGAAAGAAAGGTGCGTGTCTTGTCATCATTAACAAAAACTTCCCACTTGTTGAAGTCAATCCAATATCTGCTTCCACAAAACACTGTTTTAAGTAAGAAAATTTGCATAACCCCGTAACAAAAACTTATGCTTAAGCTTATCAAAACTGACCCTTTTTGAAACTGAAGCTTCTGCCGAAGCATAGAAACGACTGAATCAATCTGGTGAACTCGAATCGGCACAGTTCTTCCTAAGCTAATGTGGAACTCTCTACCTAATGCAACTTGTTCAAGCTTTTGATCATCTTTACATAAAATATCAAGAGGAACATCAGCATCCACAACATGAAGACCAGGCACGAGTAATGATATCCTGTTCAAGAACTGAACCACTTCCTTCTTCAACGTAGGTGGTATATTAACTGAAATCACAAAGTTAAATGAACAGAATTCTCTACTACACATATGATTAAGAAAAATTAACAGGGGAAATATGTAGAAGAAACCTGGGATGTAGACGTGCAGAGCATAGTTGCCTTGAACATGAGGGAAGCTTCGAATTCGACTGGACTGGCCATTTAGCATGGAATCCAATGCACCTTCATTGACATACATCAAACAGTTGGTCAGCAAAACAAGAAGAGGTCTGATTCTAAAACAAGGGGTAATGAAAGATTTGGTAGGTTACCGAGAGGATTAGAAGGAGTGAGAAGTGCGAGAGGGGGAGGTGGTAAAGCTATGGTCTCTGCTTTTGGGTTTGAAACAGGAGGGATTGATTTCTTTGTTGGTGGGGAAGAGAAATCAGAGTCTGAATCAGATGATGCGTCGCCGTATGAAGCTCTCAGTGCTTCCATCTGCCAAGGAGAAAGAGGAAAGTTACTGCCAATTTGATTCAAACAACCTGGCACTAGTAGTCGTCAGCTAGTAACGAGAATTTTATAGAAACCCCCTCAACTTACCTAATTATCAATTAAGTCCCAAAACAAATGGTTTTATCAATCAGGTCACGAACTCTCAGAGATTTCACAATTGGGTTTTTTCTCTCCCTTTCATGAAAAGTAATCACTTTTTTAAAATAAAAAAAATAACTAATAGAAAAAATAAAAATAATAGATGTATAAATCTTATATGTGTTGTGGGTAATAAATTTTATATTTTTTCTAACTTTTGAGCTGTTTTTTATATAAAAAAAGTAAATTCCAAAAAATAATTAAAATTATTTTACTATAAATATAATTTTTTTTAATGATTTCATAGAGATATTAATATTATTTAATTAGCAACATGATTTTTTCAGAGAAAATGTATGTAATTTATAGTATTATAAAATTGATATCATGTAATTTTCTTTTTCTTGTCCAAGGGGTTTGGGCTGAAGCTCTTAGTTCGGTCAGCTCATATTAATTTAAGCCAGCCCACTAAAATACTCTATTATTTTCTCGTGGGTAAAGAAGCCTAAAGCCCACAAAAGATTTAGAAGCAGCCGCAACAAACCCTAATTTTTCGTAACTCCTATAAAACCTAGTCACCATTACTCCACACTCCATTTCTTGTGCTAACCCTGAAAACCCTAGTTTGTTTTCTCCGAAGTCAAGCTTGCCGTTTTATGAACAAAATCTTGTACTTTTAGAGATAGGTGAAGAGAAGAGAAAGATTGCGATGATGACTCACGAAATTCAAGCTCAACAGACCGGAATGCAGGGGTTTTCTTTTTATTTATGGAGAAAAACTTTGCGTGTCGATATTCCCGCTGAACTGAGTGATCTTTCTCTCTTGATTTCGTTTTTTTTTTCCTTTTCTGAATTGAGATTACAATGAGGATTCTTAGCTCCCTCTTCTGATTCAAAGTTGAGGAAATCGGCTGGCAGAATCGAACCAATTTATTATAGCCATCACTGAGTAATCTCTGTTTTTCATTTTTCAAGTTATTTTTGATATATTTTTTTTCAAAATGGTTTTTATTTTTAAGTCGCAGGTCCCTCTTCTGATTTATAGCTGTGGAAACTAGCTGGCAGAATCGAACCTAATTAATTAACGCCACAACTGAGTAAACCCCATTTTCCTGGGATTTGATTTCTTTTGATATATATTATGTGCTGATTAGATGATGTTGATTATGATGAAGCAATAATATTATAATCCAACACTTGATCCGAGACATTAATTGTTCAGTGATGTTTACAATTTTAAGCTTCTGAATCTGCTGGTTATGTTTTTAATCGCTTCTTGTTTATAGTCGAAATTTTAAGTTCCCGTTCATGTTGTTGATGTCTGATTTCCATTTCTGCTCTGAATCATCAAGTGATGAAAATTGGAAATATCTTAGGACACCTTCCTACATAGCCCTTTAAGCTATGGATGAGAATAAAATTTCCATTCTGATGATGATTTTGGCCATTCTGTGTAGCTCCCTATGCAACTATTCAACAACCTAGTTGTGGTTTTTCTAAGGTTATGGCCTAAAACACTGAACTTGGGGCTAAAATAAGCTGGGTTTTCTTGAAGATGTGCTACTAATCCCACTATTGTCACCAAGACCACGAATCTGGGCAGCTGAGGAAGCCAAACACACCCTAAGTCTCGATAATGCCTTCTGCATTTACTAGTCGGAGAAATGTGCTATGCTGATTAAATCTATTTCATTCAAGACCTCTTTGACAAGTGACAAAAAATGATTTCAAGAAAGAACAATAGATTAAATACAAAAACAATAAATAAATTATTTTTTAAAAAACTCGGGTACAAGCAAAATTACCACACTGCCACTTGGTGACAGAAATACAATTAGAATGAATTTATTGCATGTCACCCGGAGCATGAAGAATGATAAGAGGAAAAAAATCTTAATTCCAAATTCCTAAATAAGAAGCCCTTTCAATTCCCTTTGGTGGGCTGGGCTTAGGGTCAATAAGTTCATATGCAATATGTTCATGCTGGATCATAGTTGTGGTATTCCGTTTTTCGATTGTAATGAAAAGTTCCGGTTTCTGATTATTCCGGCTGTTTTGATATAATTATATATATATATATATAACTAATTATATATATAAAATAAAATATTAATTTAACAATTATAATTAAAATTTGATTTTTTTAAAATTATTTTGATGTATAGATGTCAAAAATAATTTTTTAAAAATAAAAAAATAGATTTTAAACCTGAAACAGAACCAAAACGTTTCGACTGGAATTTTGACGGAATTTTCAGAGCAGATCGATCTTAAAACCAAGATAAAAACGATGTTATTTTATCTCGGTTTGTGAACGAAATATTCAGCCGGAGCAGAACAGAATTAACAACCATATGCTGGACATTGTAAATTGGACTCTCTTGTCGAAGTTGGGCCTGTTTTCTTGTTGTTGATGTCAAAATTTAGAAATAATATATGCACAAAAATTTGGGCCTATGTGATATAAAAATTAAATCTTTTAGTTTAAAGGATATTGTTTCACAAACCCATCTCCTAACGAGGATTACTTTGTGTGATGACTTGTTTATTTCTCAATACTCTGTCCTAATGCATAAACTGGTGGATGGGTTCCCCTTGAACGAGAATGCGCAAGTCAAAGTTATTATTTGGCCACTAGAGCAGAAAGCTAGCTAAAAGACACTATTTACTCCACTGGCCAACCACTGACAATAATCAGGGGGCAGCGAAAGATAGCTAGCTCAGGGATTGCTACCTGGGGTGGCATGGCCTGTCCAAGCTACGACCACACACAAAAAAAGAATGGACCGTGCTTTCTAATTCAATAAATGTTTGCCTCCTCATATGAGTTCAGTCAAGCACCAAAGAGGGTAAAAACAATGACGAGTTCTCCCCCAATTCACCATCTTAGTACATTAGGTCCCATGATTCACATCTATGCTATTGCTAGTTGTTTATCTGTTTTTTTAAATCAACTCCTATTGACCAACTGCATTTGAGAAACAAAATAAATGAAAAAAACCGGGTTCAGCCCACTTTGGATCTAGTAAACCCGACCTCTATTGGGAGAGGGTTACATGCTAACTCAACTTAGGTTGCAATCAACTCAACTTAGTCTAACCTAAGGAGGAAGAAGGAGAATGGGTTATGCATTAAACAAAACCATGTTCTCTCAGCTTTATGCCAACAGAATTAATTATGAACAAATATAAAAAACCGATCCAACAAGCCTAAAATTTCAAGCATGCGAATAGAAAAGTAGAAACTTGGCAAGAAAAGTCAAGAAAAGCTTCACTCCCTTTTCGTTCAATTTCTTTTTTTATCCAAACACAATCTAGCTAGCTACCTTGCAAGCCAACAGTCTTCTTCCAAACTTCACACTGAGTCATTCACCCACTTGATTGAAATTAATGTACGATAAGAACAAGGTATAGTCTCTCACGAGCCTGAAAATATTTTAGTTGGAAGTCGGCGGTGCAATATCGATCGTGAAGTGGAGATAAATTTGGAGGGTGAAATTTTCTCACAGAATGACATCAACGAGGGACCCCATGTCTACATCAATGCCCGATATAAATGGTCGCAACCCAGCTTTGATTTCAAATTGCCTAGTCAAACGCAACCTGAAGCATAGCCATTAGAAAAATAATGCAGCCCACTATATTTCATTTCATTCTGTTTCTCCTTTCCTTAAATGCTGCTGGAGGCTCTCTCGCTTGTAATATCGGTGCTCCGTCCAAGACTGCTGTAGCTGACAGAAAAGTAGTCGACTCCCCTGAAATGTCTACGGGACCCAATGGAGAAACCGGCTCCAGTTCAGGAGCTCGTGGTTCGGGCCACGGGCCTAACTGGGACCACAGTTGGGGGTGGGGTTCTAGTCCAATTGGAAGCTGGGGTTACGGGTCTGGCTCGGGTGGGTCACAGAATGGGTTCGGTAGAGGTTTTGGGTATGGGTTCGGTTCTGGAAGGGGGTCTGGCTCAGGGCATGGTTATGGGTCTGGAAGTGGTGGCGCTTATGGTGGGGGGTATGGGTCTGGAAGTGGCGGCGGGTATGGTGCTGGAAGGGGGGGCTCTTATGGTGGCGGGTATGGTGCTGGCAGTGGCGGGGCTTATGGCGGCGGGTATGGTGCTGGAAGTGGCGGGGCTTATGGCGGCGGTTATGGTGCTGGAAGTGGGCCCGGTAATTCTGGTGGTGTTGGAAGAGGTGGAGGAAATGGCGGTGGCTTTAGTGGCTATGGGACACCCTCGCCATCCGACCCCCAACGAAGAACCAGCCATGGATGATGGGAGCACTCCATGTGTGCATGTCTTTGTTAGACCAAGCGTGATGTTTCTCTCTGCGTGTTGGCATGGTGTGTAAGCTATATATATCATGCTCTTAGTAATATATATAACTATGTTTATCGTGCTCTTACAAATAAATATGGATAAACCAGTTATTTTCTTGCTTGATTATTATTCTCAGTTTCTTTCCTTCTATTTTCCATACAATAATAGGAAGTACTGCCTCTTCATCCCTATATATATATATATATATATATATATATATATAGTGACTATGAATTGCCTCATTGAACCCCATGTGAATATCATGTCAACACAAAACTTGTAGTGCTTTTTATCATCTTTATCTCTTACTAAACCACCATCACTGCAACCTATATGTTCAAAGCTGTTATGATATTTGCACCCGAGGACTTGGTCAATCGGAGGGACTTGTTTCTTTCTCTATAAGTTCGAGTCCTTTCTATGCGTCTGTCACTCCCTACAAACTCTCTTGAATAATGCTTCATATAACTAGCGTATTAGAGAATCAATGGATTAAACTAGGCAAAGAAGATTCTAAACAAAATAGGAAGAAAAAAAATCCATCTACTTGACCAACTGTATGAAGGTGGACCGATCCATTTAATTCAACTAGTCAATTTGTTAAAAAATAATACTTGATAGCTTAAATTTTTAGGCTAGATGGTTCCTTGACATGATATCAGATCTATCTTTGTTGACTCAACGATCACGAGTTTGAATCTCATCACCCCCATTCTATTTGATAAAAATGAAGTATAAAATAATGTAGATTTGTGTGCAAGTTTCAAGCCCGAATGATTTTCACTTGAAAAAGTGTGTTAAAGAATAATATAGATTATATCTACTTGACCAATCAACTATATGAAATCGGACCGATCCATTTAATTCAACTCATAGCTTAAATTTTTATACGAGATTCCTTCACATGATATCAGAATCTTATTGACCTAAAGACCACGAGTTTGAATCTCATCACACACGTACTATTTGATAAAAATGAAGTATAAAATAATGTAGATTTGTGTGCAAGTTTCAAGCCCGAATGATTTTCACTTGAAAAAGTGTGTTAAAGAATAATATAGATTATATCTTAGAATCTCACCTAAAATCTTGAACTTTTAAGTGAGATGGTCACTTGACACAATTGATCCTTAACCAACAAACCAATTTTGGTGTTCTTCAGTTTCAAACTCTAATGTAATGGAAAAGAAAGATAGATTTCCATCTCTGGATTTCAGTGAACAAATAGAAAACTAATAACCAGACCTCAGCTATTGCTCTCAGACTTGAATGAATGGATTTACTGCTTATAGACCTAAATACTTAAGCTACAATCTAAGATGGTCGATTCAATCAGAACTCAGAATGCATGAAGTCAGGGATCATAATTCTGTCAGCTTGTGCTTTTTATTTCAAATTGGATTTTGTCGCAACACTGAAATCCATGGCTCTCATCGCATGTTTATAACACGAAATGTATCATGATCCTTCATAATATATCACCTCGATAAAAGGTTTCTCCAACATTTGAGCAACCTAGGTTGATCCAAATTTCTCCTCAGCTTGAATTTGAAGACAAGCTTACCAAATTCTCCTCTTTCTTCCCAGAATTCTTCAACTGTGTACAGGCCATCGTAAACGAATATGGGGTTCAAATTTCTGCGCCAGCCAGTACCTTTCAAGGAAAATATTTTGGAACTCTTAAGCTTTACTTTGTAAATGACTCGTACAGGAGTCTTACTATCCATACAGTGCTTCAATGCAAGATTTCCCAGTTCTAGCTTCTGATCTTTAATTGCTTGCCCGCCTCGAACCGTCGGATTTCCACCATGGCCGGAGTAAATGAGGACATCAGACGATTCCATGTTATTGGCATAGCGCTTGGACACGACGATGCTAGTGGCCAATGAGATCCCATTCTTTTTCATGTAATCTATACCGTTCTGAAAGCTACAGTGAAGGCCGATTACATTTAGTTCAGCCTGAAATCGGAACTTGTCACCGATGTTAACTCCGAGAACCGGACCCACCCGTTTGCTTGTATTAATCCATTTCCGGTGATCTTTTAGAAACATTGCTGCCTGTCTGGGGACATTATATTTTTTCTCCATTTTTGGCTTTGCTGCATTTTCTTTCAAAAGCTCTGCAAGTGTTAGATGAAACAATCTCAAGACGTCTTTCACTTTATCATAACTATCACTTTGTCCTCGATCTAGTCCACCGGTTTCCTTTTTTCCCAAAGTAAGATCAGACCTCATCGACCTAATATCTGCTACGGCAGTAGCGTTCTTCACAGGCCTGGCTGAAAAGTCTGTCAATGTCGACCCCGGCGGAGGGGATTTCTTCACGTCAGTTACCGCAGAAGCTTTCTTCACAGGCTTGGCAGCAGAAACAGCATTTGGTAAACAGACTTTGGAAGCTGAGTAGAAATCCTGTCGCCGAAACCCACTAGGAAAATCTCGCTGGACAGCAGATCCTTTCAATATCCTTGGAGGAGGGTACTTTCTTCTCGCAGCTTGAGGAACTAGATTTTGTGGAGGATGTACGTTACCAACAATATAATCTAGATCGCCATCTCTTGAGCCCATCACAACTGTTTTTCCCCCGCACACTCTGGGAAATTCACGAACCGCATCTACTCTCCTTCGCTTAAACTTTGATGAACATCGTGAAGAAGTAATGATCTCATCCATTTAGTTTAACAAAACCACGATGTTGGAGATTGTGAAATCTTGGCTAATGGCTAAGCATGTCCTGCATAAAAGAATGTGCTAGTGGTGTTGGAGATTGTGAAATGGTGGCTAGTGGCTAACGCATTTCCTGCATAAAGGAATGTGATAGTGCAGAGTTCACTTTTACAACGGTCTTTTTTCCTTTTTTCCCGTTAGATAGCTGTACTTGGTTCTTTTTCTTTCTTTTATATAAACGGCAGTATTATATATAATAGAGTAGGAGGACACTATTATTTTCTTCACACGATTATTCTATTTGTAATAATTGCAATGTACGTGTATCAGAACAAAAACAATTTCGGCACAAAGAACAGCATAAAAAGAACACACGCACTCGCACACTTGGGCAAACATATTAAATTGCACTGTTAGGAAAGAATCAACATCATCACAATCCAAGAATGAAAATCTACATTCTAAACTGAAAGGGAAGAGCTCACTTCAAACCAACTACTTCAAGAACCAAAAAAATCATGTAAAAGAAGGAATGAAAAGGAACCAGAGGCCCCCCTTGAAGCTGACAAGAAGTAATTCTAAGTTCAAGATGTTGTCAAAGAATCAACATTATCACAATCCAAGAATGAAAATGAACACTATCACAATCCAAGAATGAAAATGAACATTATAAACTGAAAGGTAAAAACCACTTCAAAACAGCTCCTTCAAGAACCCAAAAAATAATGTAAAAGAAGGAATGAAAAGGAACCTGATGAGGCGCCCCTTGAAGCTGACAAGTACTTCTAAGTTCAAGATGATGTCAAAATCTTAAGCTTCTTGGGTGCTTTTATAAGCAGGAATTAAAGGGTTATTTTTTTTTTTTTGCTTCGATAATCTGAAAGGACAATGAAAATCAAAAGCATTGAAGTGGTGAGGAAAATAAGACGGGACGGTTATGGAAAGGAGTAGCGAACGTGGAGCTCCTAGGGCTAGGTCGTGTACATTTTTTTGGCAAACGTGAAGGGATGGGCTATGGCCACTTTGAGAGGCAAATACTTGTTATTAAGATTATCAATACCGTTCCGGTTATTGTTCTGGTCGTCGTTCCGGTTTTTTTATTGAAACAAAACGTTCCAGTTTCAGAACATTTTAGCGTGCCGTTTCGAGGTTGTACTATATATATATATATATATATATATAAAATATTACTTTAAACAAACATATTTAAAATTCAAAATAAATTAAATTTAAATTATATAATATAAATACAAAGTCAAACAAACATAATCTCAAAATTAGAAAAAAAATCACAAGTTAATCAAAATAAAGAGGATTTTAAGGCCAGAACAGCACACCCAGAACAATATCGAAACGTTCCTGCCGGAATTTAGCCGAAATTTCCAGATCAGACTAGAATTAAAACCGAGATGAAAACGATGTCATTTTATCTCGGTTTTTTTAACGGAACAAAACAAAATTGACAATAACACTTGTGACTTGCAAGTAAAAAATTGATGAAGATGTGGTATAGGATGAAGAATGATATGGAATCATGAATAATTGGTTGGGTGAATTATGTGCTATTTCTTTTAGATACTCCATTTGTCTTTAATGATTGGTTATACTAATTAATACATAATATTTTTGGGATAAAACTAACACAATTTTTTTTTGGTGCCTTTCAAGTTGTAATTACTAGTACATTTTTCATGCTCTTAAAATCTAATTTTTGTGCCCATATGCATAAAAGATAAATAATTTAACTTTTAAGATTAAAATAAAAGTTGACATGAATATGGGAAATAAAGTGATTATAATAGTTGTTAGAGAGTAAAATTTGTATGATCATTACATGATAATAATAATTATTATTGCACCTGAGGTCTTGACCTAGCCGGGGATGGGATCTGTTGCTTTACTCGATGTCCCGATTTGAGCTTCTATGTGCATGTATATCATCATCGTTGTGTCTTACCTGTCAACTAGGCTTGTAAGGTGTTCAGTGGATCCAAGAATTAATTGTGGTGCGTCAAGTTGACCCAAACACCCCAGTTATAAAAAAATAGTTTTTTTTTTAATTCGAAAAAATCCTTTTTTTAGATATTATTTGCTGGCTCAACTTAAACAAGTGAAACCTCAATTATCCTAGGTTCTTATTAGACAAACATGTTTTGACTCGAACCCAAAACTTGTAATTCAAATCTCAAGCTATTTGCCACCAATCACTTGTTTGGGAGTGCGGTTGCGTTAATTTTTCAAAGTGTTTTTCGTGCCGAAATACATCAAAATAATATTTTTTTTATTTTTTAAAAATTATTTTTGACATCAACACATCAAAATAATTTAAAATACAAAAAAAATCATTTAAAATAAAATAAAATTTTAAATTTTGGCCAAACCGCCGTGTAGCCGGCCAAACAGATTACTATGGGAACTTGATTCTTATTACTTGTAACATTAAGGCCTTGTTTGTTTCAAGGAAAGTGAATTCTGAATTCACTTTCCTTGCTTTCAGATGTTTGTTTGTTGGAAACAACTTTCTGGAAAGTGGTTTCCAAGAACAAACACAGAAAGTTGTTCCGGTGTTTAGCAAACACCGAAACCACTTTCCAGAAAGTTGTTTCCAACTAAGGAAAACTTAAGGCTTGAAAAAGGAAAGTGTACTCCTCTGCCAAACATCCGAATACACTTTCCGTGAGCTAGCTAGTTATTGTTTTTTTTAAAAAAATAGAAACATGTTAGTATTATTTTTATATAAAAAATAATAATTATGATATTAACAATTAAAAACACAAAACTAATAATTTAAATCTTAAAAATTCTATTTTTTTAATCACCCTAAATTAAAATTTTGCATTGAGATTTTGATTTAAAATTAAAAAAACTTATTTTAAGCTTTTAAAATTGGAAAAATATATATTAATAATAAGTTTTACTTAAAAATATTTCACAAGCTTATTTCTCTATAATATGATATGACATATATTGTTATATTTTATAAAATAAGCTATGTATGAATATAGGATATAATAAAAAATTCATCATTATACTTTTAGATTTCATTTTTTTATTTTAAGTGATTAAATATTTTATATTAAATATTTTATATATATTAGATAATCTTGAAAAAATTAATTTATTAATAAATTATTTTTCGATTCATTTTCCATAACATCGCCAAACATCTGAATTCACTTTTCGGAATTCACTTTCCATGAAACCACCTTCAGAATTCACTTTCCAGAAAGTGAATTCCGTGAATTCACTTTTCGGAAACCATTTTTCGTGAATTCACTTTCCGTGATTCACTTTCCGCGAAACCACTTTCCAAAGAAACAAACGCC
>CM063602.1:6855791-7028113 GCA_032356905.1 Salix exigua | reverse complement strand
CCCTTCTCACACAGGGAAGCAAACTCTCCTGTTTTTTCCTCTTTCAATAATCGTATAATGAGAATGCGCATTCAAGACATGATTCAGCAATGTCATGAAAAAGAACAGTAGCCAGTAGAACAGTTTATATGTTACACACACCACAAAATATACTTGTATCATGCAAAAATCTTGGAAATTTACAGCTCCAGGAGGTCTTAATTTGATGGGTGTAAATGTTAAAATATACCAGGAGAAAAAGGACCAGCTCATGGCCTCATATAGTCACCCACCAAAAGGCTCTTGAATCATTCTCAGCACCACAGCTTCTGCATTAGTTTAGAGATTGTCAGGTCTGGACCGCCAAACCCATCCAATGTAGCTTTTGCAGATGGGAACTGAGTTCGAGATGTTGAGCTACAAACAACATAATTGAACGCATTAGCAAAGGAACTGGCATAAAATTCTTGTATCAATTGCTCTTGCAATAACACCATATTTCCTCTGGTGCATACATAAACCGAAAAAGCTTGGTGTAAAATGCTGTGAGCAGCAGGAATGATGGTGCTCACACAGTCTACTTCTTTTGTCCCAGGGGATTGTTTCCTATTATTTTCAACACATTCAGATTTCAGGTTTATGTCTGTCTATAATTGGGCACATACATGTGTGGCTAGGATAGATGGTATCCGAATTCCAACTCCATGTGATTATAACGGATCATTATAGCGATTCATGATGTCATTGCATACCCATGCTATGAAACTTGAAAGTTTGCCAAAAATGCTACTCATAATAATACCATAAAGAAAATATGCTAATAAATTTCACAAAGTAACAGTGAAATAGTTAAGCAAGCCTTCACCTGCTCCGCAGAACAACACAAGGCATGCCGATTTGCTCAGCTCCAGCCACACCAGATTGGCTTCCAGCAATAAGGACACAATCGTTGACAGGCACACCAGCATACTCTGCCCCTGCACGCAATGCAGCTACAGTCTTCTGTAGGCTGGATAACTCACAATACATTAGATCAATTGAGGATTGCTATGGGCGCAAGCAAATTAAACTATTTAACAAATGACACGGAAAACACAAGCCAGCTGTTGGAAATAGTGTGTATTATTGCACAAATACATATTCCTGAATTTATACAGCTTTGACAATGTAACCTCTATGGAAACCATGAATAAAATAATCCAGGATTCACTCGGGAAAAAGTAATAGGCATGAACTTCCAAGACCAAATTGTCAGTCATCCAAATAGGCACATGAAAACCCTAAAGAATCCTACTCGAAATAGGATATGAAATCCCTACTTTAATAAAATACATGTAGTTCTAATCATTATAAGTTTATAAAGAATTAAAATGAACTAAATAATAAATTCCCAAAATGATAATGGAAGTCCAAAATTAATAATTCCACATAAACTTCAACATCACTTTTATTTTTTTTTATTTGGCTACATCAACTTCCTTTTAAAGTGACATATTGGATATTTAATTGATTTAATAAAAGTAGTTACATGAAGAAAAAATTATGTATTTACTAGCACATTCTTCTGTATGATACTTTTAGACTTTTGTTGTCCTAACAAAAATCATCTTCATGCTTCATGGAAGGCAGACATTTTAGAACCACAACCATTGATTCTTACAGCGTTATAGTTAAGGCTCAACACAATGCGCTTGTTATTCAGAACCCAGTCTGTGGTTTTCATAGCTTGTTCAAAATCTTTTCTAGAGAAATCAGAGAGAAACTCTATGGCACATTATTTAATCAGAAATGATATTCATTGTTTATGGACCTTAGTTGAAAAGGACTCCAAGTACTGATAGCATTTAGTGCAAAAGGAAAACAAATACAAAAGAAAGTTATTGGATTAACCTTTCAGATGAGCTAGAATCAAGGGAAACACTCAACTTTAGCATTGATGCGACCTCCTCTGCTATCTTTTGTTTCTGGGCAGAAGCTGAGCAGAAAGCAGTGATAAACCCCTTTAGTATCCAATCATCTGCTGTGAAAAAATAAATATTATAGAGAAGGTGACAGTCAGCCCAGATCAAGGGCTTACCTGCTTTCATTGCTTCCTTAGCTAGTTCCTCATTCGTACCAGACAAGATTCCTTTATGATTCACAAGTCGACCATATAAGCTCTTTTCAACTTCCTCATTTCCAACAATCTTTAACTTTGAAATTCTTTCATGCCCAAGCTTGTCTATGATGGATCTAACAATATTCAGAAAAGAAAACAAAATACCTGGTGTGAAAGAGCAAGAGGCCTGGGGCTAGGGTGAGCTAAATGTGCAGAACTGAAACTAATAGGGCAGAAGGCTTTGGGATATACATTAATTTATATATTGTATGCAGGAATTCATCAGATAACAAGCTATCTTAGCGGGTTGATAAAAAAACAGCAGATATTCACAGCTTCAGTATGAAGTATTCCACATGTTCCATTAAGTTGATGAAACCAGAAAACCACATAGTCAGTGAAGCCAGTGATTAGGTGAGTGTGAGTCCCACATGAGATGATCCTGAGGCTAAATTCAAGCATTTACAATAAATGAGCACAGACAGGTGAACAAGGATGAGGCCTACCCAAGCTCATTCCATGCATATTGTTTCTATAATTCTACATAAAAGGTATACCATAACTCCCAAACAACAACAACAACAAATTAGCTACAGATAAACACATGACAGAATGTTTTCCATCCACAGAAAGACTACAAGCATATGCTTCATAGAATAGAACACCATGATCTAAACCTTTAAGATTCCAAGCTGCAGGGCCCAAAGCTCTGCTTATAAAGAGGTTCTATTCCATTAACAAAAAGGTCAGAAAGGCAGAGAGATACTCAAATACGTAACTAAACCATCTGTGCCATTTTTTTTTCAACTATGGCTTTACTGATATTTTATAGGCATCAATGTTGGAGTCTATTTCTTCATTTAGTGGATATACCAGACAGCTCTAAGACAATGTCAGTAGACTCTTCACATGGTAATAATTCAAAGGTTTATTGATAAAAGTCCGACACACTTAAGTAATTTAACAGAGGAAACAAAGTCAGTATCATGCCTTTGTATAGCAACCAGGAAGCATATTTATTCATAATTATAGCACCTACTTACATTCTGGAATACTTTTCATAATAAATATACCATACCTGGCAATCTTTTCCACACTTTTACCATAAGCTGTTAGGATGACAACAGGTATTCCTTTAGTAGATGCATCATCGATAAAACTGCAAGCCAAAATTGGCAATTGTGGGTTTAAAATTAAGTTGAGTTACAAATATTTAAAGGCATGCCCAGAGCAAATAGAAGATGTCAAAAACTGGTACAACTAAGCTTATAAAAGTGAATTGAGAAAAAAAGTTAAACGATATTATTCTTTTATAAGAATTGACAGGTATAGATCCTAAGCACACAATCCCAAGATTAAATAATGTTGTAGATGTTGAAAATCAAAGTTTGAAAGAAATCTAAGACTCAATAACACATCAAATAATCCCATATAATTTGGGATTAAAAAAATCCCAGACCTGACTTGGAAGGGTAGAGATACCTCCCTCAAAATTTAGGAATAGTTCTCAACATAAAAAAATAAAACTGTAGCGAAAAGGAAGAAAAGAAAAGGAACAATCAAAGCCAATCAGCAGCGAAGAGCCAAAGACAAAGCAGGGAACATCAACATCTATTATAAAATTGAGACTTTCTTCATAAAAACTGGAAGACTGCAAGAAGAGATTCATCAAATGTCATTAGCAAGATGAAATTCAGACATTGGAAGAGAATCACCTGTATATTTTATTAACAAACTCGAATGACCATATATCATACATACATAAAACAGTGTCAAAGGAGATATTTATCTCGGCCTAGATATAAGATAAAGACATACGAGTTGGAGAAAGGAAACTTGACAATTCCACTGGGACAAAAAATCTACTACACGCAGTGAATTAAGATGAGAAAACTTACTCTTCAACTCCAGGACGTAAAAGTGAACTTTTTGATGCCATAAATTCATCAAAAGCATTTTTCTGCCAACAATTTGTAAAATGTTAGAAACTTGCAATGGTTTTCAGGCATATTTATTTGCAAAAAGGAATGAAAAGTTGCATAACTTTGAGCATCAAATAATTAAATTTCATCCACAGTTCTTCCACTTCTCCTTTCCTCATTGGCCATGTATAACAATAAAATCAAATCGGTAAAGTGTATCCTTGAATCATTATTTATCACCAGATTCGTACTACAACATGAACTGAGTTCCTCATCCAACCAGGAAAATGAACCTCGTTAACATTATACTGTTTATTCCAAAAAGATACCTTTTCTCGCAGTAAACTTTTTACGAATGCGCCTTTCTCACTTGTGGGCAATGAAGTAGGCCAGCCAATCTGCAAGGAAGCCAAAAAGTATAATATGTAAACAAATCACATAAAAGTCATAATTTATTGACTTCTTTCCAAAATTAGAGAGGGACTGACCCGGTTAAAAAACAAAACCAGCATCCTCTCCTCATCACCGTCACTCTTTCTGAGAAGCAGTTAAAATGATAGCTTAAACAAATCCCAGAGGATAAGAAACTATGCATTTGATTAAACCAACTCCATCGAAAAACTTAAGAAGCAATTTTATAAGAAATGTGAGCAGCAGTATAACGGTTGGAAAGAAAGAACAAAACCACACACCTTACAAGGTCCTGATAGATAGGCTGAGTCCAATTAGCACAGTCAAGTCCAAGCTTTTGAAATGCTGGTGGCACATGAAGATATAAACAAAAACAAGAATTTAAGCTCTAAAAACATATACAATCACAAATATTTCCTACAAAATATGATCATTTTATGCCACACATACAATTACTTGAAGAATTGAATCGATAGCCGCACCTACATTAAAAGCCTGTCGATTTCCTAACCTGTATGCATCTATAAGTACCCTGAAAAAAAACATTTCTGAATAATTAAAGAAAAAAATAAATAATAGAATAAAAGAAGAGTATATAACTGATATAGCAATTGAAGAGAGAGAGAGAGAGAGAGTAAATACCCGTCAACTTCAAGAAGAACAGCAAATTCTGGAGATGGGCTTTGTTTACTAGAACTAGGTGTTGAGCAAAATGCAGTGAACAGAGTTTGTTGCACAAATTTTCCTGAGAAAGTGTAGCTTCTTAGGAAAGTGGAAGAAAATGGAAGACCCAGATAGAGATTATTGCAGCTGCTGCTGTTTCTGAGTGGGGTTTCAGTGTAGTGTTTGCTATGATAGTTTCTTGATGAACGAAGGGGATAAAGAATTGAACATGATGAAACTGCAGCTTCCATGGCCAGTTCTTCAAAAAAAAATCTTTGCTTCTGCTTTCTGCTTTCTTTTTTTTTTCCTTTTTGTGAAATGCCAGCAAGCTGCTACCAGATTTTTTGTTTACCGTTTACTAAAACAAAAGGGAGCAAATAATACATAATCTGAAATTTTAAGGATCCAAATGGTGTATTGTACACCAAAATGAAAATGGGCATGTATTTTATTATTATTAAATATGCTCCTTAATTTTATAATTTTTTGAACTACAACCTAAAATTACATTTCATGTATAAAATTGATATTGGACTCATCATCAAAATATTTCTTGACATTCATATATACGTAATATCTCAACACATACAATAATGATGATATAAACTTTGAAGAATAAAACTGCAAAAAAATAAAATTTAATAAAAAAAAATATTGCGAAAATGAATAACGAATATAGCAATGAAATGAGTCTTGATAGACAAATAACAATTGATTTATTTTTTATCTGAATTAAAAATAAAAAAATTGCAAAATGATTCAAGAATAACTAGGACATGAATAATTTATCTTTATTAGATTATAAGGGGGTGTCTGAGAAGAAAAATAAAAATAGAATCATTCTATTTATATTTTTATATAGTTGAATCTTTTGTTAGTTATGAGCAATAAAGAGCAAACTGAATCTTTTGAAAACGAAAGGGGTGGCCTTAAGAAAAAGTTAAACTAAAGGGGTACAAATGAACATTGTTGAATCTATGAGGATAAAAATATAGTTTACAAGAAATAGTCAATTCCACCTCTTAATAATTGAAGCGTTAAATCCAGGTTATTATGAATCACCATTAAAAAACTGAATTAAAAATAATAAAAAGCAAAACCCCTTCAAAGTTATTGAAAGAGAAGAAAAAAAACAAGAAGCCGCCACTCACCGGTTAAGGGCTGGTTTGTTATTAGTTTCGAAATTGTTTTTTAAAAAATTATTATTTTTTTAGTTTTATTTTAAATTATTTTTTAAATATTTTAAAATAAATTTGGTATTCTAATCTTAAAAATAATTGTTAAAATAGCTAGAGCTATAATAATAATTAATTTTTATAATATCTTTAATTTAAAAATATTTTATATTAATTACTGATTGTATGTAGCACAACTCTGAATAATGTTTTAAAAGATATTTGTGTTTTTTCTTTTGTAAAAATTGTGTTTTATATGTATTTTTTATTTTTTTTCTTGTAAATATTTTTTAGTGTTTTAAATTGTTTATTAATTATTTTCTTAAACAACACTGCTGCTGTTACTGTTTATATAAGACCACCACGAGAAGCGGCGGTACCGGCGGTTTCAGCGCCAATTCCTAAAAAGATGTATAATCGTTCCCCTCCTCCACCTCATTAATCTCTCTAGAAACCCTTGAGCTTCATAGGTCCTCAAAGCTTGATGATTTGCAGGTTCTGAGGTCTTTTGGTTTGAGTAAGGCAAACTTTGAAGTATTTGCAGTGACTGTATCATCGTCATCAAGTATTAGTGAGGCATCTAATTCTATACCTGCTGCTTCTATTTCCCCCCTGAAGGACCATGGCAACAAGTAAGCTTAGCCCACTATTTGTTTCAAGATTCAAAATTTTGTTGTTTGACTGTTAATCTGTATTTTCTAGTCTTTTAATGATGTTATCATTGATGTGTTTTTTTCTATTTTTGTTCCTGAGATGACAACAAATGTTACTTTAGTGCATAAAAACATGATGGGGTTTTGATCAATTAAGGGTTAATTACCTCGATGATTAGTGCTAGAGTCAATGTGGGATTTTGTCTAATTTTAGATATTCTGGAAATTATTTTAGAAGAGCTTTGAGTTATTGGATATTCTATGTAATGGTTACCAAGTTTGCAACTTTTGTGGTAGATTCCCGGGGGAGTTACTGCTGCGGAGGGGTTCAAGGCGGCATGGATGGATTGCGAGCCAAAGGAGAGAAACCTGATCTTGCACCTGTTACATGCTACAGCTTCAGATGAGGTCTCAGTTTTTAGTGGATGTGATATGGCGAGTAGTTTTACAAGTTATAGACATTTAGATTTTAGGTTATGGTGTTTATTTACCTATCAGTAGTTACATGGGTTAATGTGATTGAGTTGATTTTTGTACGCGGAACTGGAAAATATATTTTATGGGTAAAAAGTGTACGCAGTTGTTATGGAGAATGCAAGTCATTTGTCATCACGTCATACCCTTCAGGACAATATGATTGAGTTGCTTGTTTTTGATCGACAAATTATTGGTTGTCTCCAATTCTTATAAGAGATAAGTGTTCGAACTCGGGAATTGTTATCATAATTTCTTTATCATCACACCACATCCCTTAGAACTCAGGGCAGATAATAACTTTCTCACCACGCTTAACTGCACAATCACTGCTCATATCTCCATGAACCCTAGATCGATGCCAGTCAAGAATCAATGTTTTACTAGCTGATTTCAACTTATTTGTGATCTGCTATCTCTGTTCTTTTGAAAGATGATGAACCAGGAACTGGGCAAGTGGGGCGGTGCGATCACATCAAAGCTCCCACCTTTTCTTTCCTTCACCGGCTCACCCTCGTCTGAGATGGCAGGCGGTGCGATCATATCAAAATGCAATCTCTCCACCGAATCAGCAAACCTCTGCGACCACCTCAGCATGTAGTGTGAACATACTTCGCTGGGAAAAGGAAAGGAACCAGGCATATGAATTAGATATTATGCAGCTACTTGCATGTCTCTTGGGTGGAAGATATTTCCTCGAGTCTTTAAGAATATAATCAATACTATGTTATCAAACCGACCAGAATCTTTGCCATCTTCGTCCTCGTTTCTTCCATGAAAAGAATTTCTTAGGTGACAAGGCAACAATATTTTTGAGGCATGGACATCTTACCCTTTCATATTGTTTCATTAGAATTGTTGCATTTACAAAAATAAAAAATAATTTTAAAAATAATTTAAAAAACAAAGTCAACCGGGAAAGTTTTTTCCAATGTTCCGATCCAGATTCTTCCAGCCCACCGTCTTCTCCGATAACAGCAGTCATAAGCCGAAATTAATAAATAAATAATAATCAAGAAGGTAAGAATAATGGTGGTTGGTGAGGGTGATGTTTCCCTGAGGAGAAAGCACCTCCGTCGTTCGTGTTGGTTATTACTAAGAATATTTTTATTATTTTTTTTAGTATTATTTTTTGAAAATATTGAAATACTGTGTTTTAAAAGAATATTTAAAAATATTTCAAAAGTTGATATCATTTTAGTTTTTTTAAATGAAATAACGTGATTTTTGTCAAAATAAATAAATAAATCCAAGCGTGTTTAGTAATTTGGTGGAAATTGTTCTTTAATTAAAAAGCATCGAAATTAAATTTTAGAAAAAACTACAAAAACAAATATAAAAATATATGTTCTCAATCTGTTAACTAGTAGCAACATCACCAATCACGCACCCAAATCCAGGAGAACAAAAAAAATGCTCCGAAGTCTTGCATCCCGCTTCTCCACCACCTCCACCACCCCTCTCCTCCTCCTCTCAAAACCCTTCCGCGCGCTCTCATCAAAATCGCTTCTTTTTCTCTCTAAACCCTTCAATTTCCCTAGAACCTCAAAACCCTTCTCTGATTACAAGCCATCAATGAACATCCTTAACAAACTAGGCTTTGGTACCAGGTCTCCTGACCCATCAACAATGGACTCGACAATCCCACAAGGTCCGGATGATGACTTACCGGCTCCTGGTCAGCAGTTTGCTCAGTTTGGAGCTGGTTGTTTTTGGGGTGTTGAATTAGCATTTCAAAGAGTCCCTGGTGTTAAGAGAACTGAAGTGGGTTATACTCAGGGCTTATTGCATAATCCAACTTATGAGGATGTTTGTACTGGTACTTCTAATCATAATGAAGTTGTTAGGGTTCAGTATGACCCTAAAGAGTGCAGTTTTGACACTTTGCTTGATGTTTTGTGGGCAAGACATGATCCTACTACCTTGAATCGCCAGGTGGGTTTGTTTGGATCGGCTTGTTTATAAACGCTTTGTCAAAATTTCATTTTGTTTGTGTGAAAGTTTGAGGCTTGGTGGTGATGTGAACTGGGTTTTGATTGGATTGTGCTGGATTGGTTTGTAATTGGGTTTTGTTAATTTTTTTGGATTCCTGCTTCATTTGTAGTGCTACATAGCCTACATGTCTTAAGCTCGTAAAGTTGGTTGATATTTTGGAGGTTGACTTTTTTGGGTTTTAGGTGAGCTCTTCAGTGGATAGTTCCATTTTTGCTCGATTGACTACTTAGCATTTGTGCGCCCTTGATGTGTTGATAGTGTTTTTAGTTCAGGTTCTATTTTTGTGTCTTTCTTGAGAATGAGCTGCGGTGGTTTTGGGCTTAACTGCTTGGTATTTCCCTCCTAATTGTTGATATGTTGCTACTTTTATCTATTTTTTGTAAGTTTAAAAAGTCAATAACCTTCTATACCATGTGTCAATTCGTTAGCCTGGAATGGATAGGTGCCCGGGTATGGGTTATTGGGAAACAGTCATAGGATTTTGGACTCTAACTAAATGTAATATGATGCAACTGAAGAATGAAATCGAAAGACCTGCTACCTTGGTGTCCACAATGAAGAAAATTAGTTGTGAAATCCACTTTGATTTCGGACAGTCTGGTGTAGTACCTATTTTGTATCATTTTAGAATGGGAGCCATCAAAATTATAGATGATTTTCTGGAGAGTTCTGTGCATGTTGAAAACTTCTACATCTGGTCACCCCTCAAGGAGTTAATAGTCACGCATTGGACTTTTGAGTATACCTAGGTGGTTGTGTTAGTCAACAATGGTCCTTGATTTGCATTAAAGGCAACCTAACAAGGATATGCATCATCAGGCTACACTTTAATGATGCTGTGCGGGTCCATTGTTCATTTTGTCCATTCTGTCATATTAGGATTATTATCACTTGTTTTCATTGGAATATATGATCCATATCGGACATGTATATTCTAGGCGATAGTCCCAGCATGCCTGTGGTCATCTTATGTCTTCTTGTTTCATTATTAGCTTATTATATTATGCCATCACTAGCTGATGTCTCTTTATTTATTCTAATGCTACCATGACATAATATTGATCTGCATCGTCTCAAGGTATTTTATTGTGATACAAGTCTGATTGCAATATACTCTTCACATGTTCTGTTCGTTCATATTGCATATTCTAATATCTCGTTGGTCCTTGCTGGGCAGGGGGGTGATGTGGGATCGCAGTACAGGTCTGGAATATACTATTACACCCCTGAGCAGGAGCAAGCTGCGAAGGAGTCCCTGGAAAGGCAGCAGAAGCTCTTGAACAGGAAGATAGTCACTGAGATTTTACCTGCCAAAAAATTCTACAGAGCAGAAGAATACCACCAGCAGTATCTTGAGAAGGGTGGCCGTTTTGGATATAAGCAGTCTGCTGAGAAAGCATGCAATGATCCAATCAGATGCTATGGCTAAGTCCATCACCATAATCTACCGGCAAATATAGACCTAGGTTAAATATTCTTGTCCTGAGACTAAACCTGTTTATATTGATAAACCCAAGCTTTTGTGTACTAGGCTATGTTGTGAATGCTATATGTGTTTAGCTCCCAGGATAGAGATATCTAGTTACCTAAACGTGTCTGATGGCTGTGTGCTCGACTGTTTGTGTATATGTAGTCTGGGCAGAATGGCTGGTATGTAAGAAATAAAGTTTTTCTATAGTTTAGTTTGCTCTTCTAGTTGAGAAGGTGAGCCGACTAGGCTCATAAAAACGTGCTGTTTGCATCAGGATTGTTCACTGGTAGCAAGTTTTGCTTATCTGTAAACTTTCTTTCCTTATCCATACAAGAATTACCAGTTAATGCTAATAGCTTTTCAGGTGCGTATAGCTACATTTCTTGCTGCATTTAGGTTCACGGAATTTGTCATTTGTTCTGCAAATCAAGCACCTTGGTCTTCGATTGTTAAGGATATTATAGGAGAACATGTTCCATCTCTTAAGGTAAAGCCCTGACATTTTTTGTTTTCAGATTTGAAACTTTAAGCCCCCAGGGTTCAACTTTACCTCGTTCTATGAAGTTTCAGAAACCTTGTCGGGCTTGGCGGTAAAAGAAGTCTGCCATTGTTGCTTGGTGCCAACCGTATCCTGGTAGCTTCTTCTTTTGCCTTCGCTTTTTAACCAATTGTGCTGCACAGCAATGCCATTCATTCATGTTTCTAGACTTTCAAGCACATTATACAAAGCTGTCAGCACATTTTCTAACGACTGTGACTGAATTATCACGATTATTAGGGTTTTTCTCTATTGTGGCTTCAAGAAACCATTACTGAACGTATACAGAAACTCTTTACTTATTTTTCTACGACAAAAAAGTGAAGTAGCGGTCCACGATTTTTCCTAAGACATTCATCCGTAAGTTTAAGAGTTTATCATGTCTAAACAGTGGTGGTGTAGCGTGATGAGATTTGTACATCAGCTTTTGAATTTAAGTTAGGACATGTATTTTTTGTTAGAGTCTGAGATAGTCGAGAATTTAAGTTAGGACGTGTATTTTTTATAAGAGCCTGAGATAGTCAGGTTTTATCTATTTATCTGGACCCACAAATATGTTTTATAGAATTAAAAAGAAAAATATTTCTAATAGCTGATGTTATATGATTGTGTCGTCATTCAAATCATTCAAAAGATGATCTCGGCTTGTGATTCTAGCAAAACAACAACCACCTGCTGGTAGAGCTTTAAACGAGTCAAATCCAGCCGTGAAGTTTATCAAGTTAGCAATGTCTCAAAAAGAATATATTATTTTGATTTATTTTGGTCTTACATGATCATATAAAAATCATCGAGCTTCAAAAAAAACACATACATTTTAATTATTTATAAATAATTCCTAAAAAATGTGTTATATTAGAGTAAAATAATATATAAAAGAAAAAGAAAAAGAAAGGGTGAGAATGGTTAGCTTGGAGTGCATGGAAGCAAGAACTGCTATAAGTGATTAGTTTGGTGGTTGACCAAAGTAATCCTAACCTAAACCACCAACTTTTTTAAACAAGCATGATTATCCTGATGTGCTGTTTTATTTTATGACCCCAATTATGACATCAGCAACTGCAAAAGGCACAGCAGAGGGTTTTATTTTATTTTCTTCTCTAGTTACTTCACATTAGTCAGGCCGGCTACAAGTAGAACGAAAAACCTTGGAGGAAGGCTAAATGGCACGTGAAATTTAAGTAAGATGTCCTTGCCGGTGAGGACGACTGTGCAAGCCTGAGCAGAAATGAAGTGATCACAGCAAGGACAATTCATTTTTATTTTTATTATTAATTTTAAATGACCCGACTATTCCTTAAATTCCAACCCAATTTTGGCACCATGAGAAACAAAAAATAACCAGTGGGGACGTAAATGTCACGATATTCCCTTTCTTGCCAACCCCATCCACCATAAGAGAGAAAGCAGCGCAAGATGTCATTACAAGGTAGATAAATTCATTTATCAACTCTCAGTTATCCTAATTACTCGAGTCCCACCTTCGATATGCCATCACTTGTTGAATCCAATTATCTGTTGGAACATCTCTATCATGATTTCGATTCAAGAGAAAGAAAATATGTTAAAGATCTAAGAAAATTAGAGTTATAATGATATCTGATGAATGCTCCAACCACAGATCGAAATATATATATACACACACACACACACATACATACATACACACATCCATGCTCAAGCAAGGACGTGCGAGAGTCATGGACAAGAACCTGGCTTCTGAGAATTCCGTGACTATAAATGGAGGAAATGATCTGATCGCATGCAGTAATACAAAATATTGAAAGACATGATCACCCTTCCTCAGATGGGAAAGATGTTTGTGGCAATTAATGGATCGTGTGGATAATATGCTGGTTCTTATGAGGATTCAGCGCGGGGGCTCTGTACCAGATGTTAATTTCTTGCTCGAAACCCTTCATTCTCCAGAGCCACCGGATCACGTTTTGTTCAGGATAAGAGAGCAGAGTCCTGATGATCAGGTAAGGCTGCCATGGAAGACGACGATGCAGTTTCCTTTGTGGGTTAATTTAATGATCCGGGAGGCAAGAAGCTTCTCAGGTTGATGTGGTTATGGTTTGTCGTAAAGATCCCGATGCCTCTCTGTTACCAGCTAGGACCACTGGTTCTGGGAGATATCTTGTGGTGCCCTTGCTTCTCCCGCGAGTAACCAAGTACACGCACTGGCACATTGATGATAAAGACCAGCGAAGCTTAGCCAGTTTGAAAGTGGAAAACTTTTGTTTTATTGTTCGATATCCTGAGTGCATTTTGCTAACCTTACCGAAGGCATTTTATGTGGGGACGAGGGAAAACTTATGCATACTTGGCAAACCAAGTAAATAAAACTTAATAAGTCATATATACAATGCTAAAATATATCCAAGTAAGCAAATAATACGTATATTATTGCTTGAAAAGCTAGGGAGATACATAAAGGCACCCTCTTGCATAGTAGTAAACTTGGAAAGAAGATAAAAAAATAGTAATAAAATCGTTTGATGCACGCTATACAAAGGGAAGGCAGGAAGGTGTTTATAAAACACAGCTAACACAACCACCAAAGTAAACCAGACAAGAATGGCAGGATTAGCAGAGACTACAGCGATGCCAAAGGTCATAACTTTCCTCTCTTCTCTTCTTCAAAGAGTAGCAGAATCTAATGATATTAGCCATCAGTTACACCCCCAGAAAATCTCCATCTTTCATGGCCTAACCAGACCTGCTATATCCATTCAGAACTATCTTGAAAGAATCTTCAAGTACGCAAATTGTAGTCCCTCTTGCTTTGTTGTTGCTTATGTGTATCTTGATCGGTTTGCTCAGAGACAATCCTGTCTTCCTCTCGATTCTTTCAATGTGCATAGATTGCTCATCACAAGTGTCTTGATCTCTGTCAAGTTCATGGATGATATGTAAGTAATCTTCAAAATCCAGTTCTTGAGCTAAGTTCCTTCTTAATCTTTAATTTAGCTGCTCTTCTTGATTTGGGATTAACTTTGATAAGTGGATTCAAGTTTGATGATCCAACTGATGAGCTTATATTTTTCTCTTCATCAACGATATTGGATATGAGTCCTGATATAAGGTTTCTTGATTGGAATTCTTCCTTTTCTTTATTTTACCTTGATGGTATTCAGCTCTGAAATGTTAAAAGGCATCAAGATCTTAGTTAAGATCCGAAGCTTAGACTTGTATATAACTATATATATAAACACACGCATAAAAAATTAAGATTTTTTCATTGCTTGAAATTAGCCATGCCAAATAATATTCCAGTAACATAGAATGATGGCCAGTAATCTGAAGAAATCCCCTTGATTAGCCAAAATGCAGAGCACAAAACTAGGTGCACATGGGATGGTAAAACGTCCCATCTGAATCAGCCACAGGCAAGAAAAAGAAGACACCCATGTGCAAAACTCCAGCTTTGATTCGACAATACCACCCAAGTTTGTGGTGTTATTGTCTCTGTGTGCTTAAGCATGCTTGTAAATTCCATAAAATTGTTGCAACTTGCAAGCATGTGTCATTTTCATCATAGAGAGGGGACATGCCAGTGACAGCTCAATCGAAGCTCTATATATCCTGTTTAAAAAAAACTCTTTTTATTATTCTTTTTTAGGCCATATATAATATAATACTCAGCCCTCTTGGGCCTCGGCTGTTTTTGCTGAGTGCAGATACCCACCGTGCTTTGCTGCCAAGATCATGGCGGCAGGCTGGTGGTTCAATTGTTTGCCTGACATTCATTCCGATCGGAAACCACACAGAAGAGTAATGATGTTGCTAACATGGATTTGATTTTTTTTTGCCTGGTCAGATATTACAACAACGCATTCTATGCTAAAGTTGGAGGGATCAGCACCAGAGAGATGAATCTTCTTGAGGTGGATTTTTTATTTGGTCTGGGATTCCAGTTGAATGTGACACCAGCCACATTCCACCTCTACTGCTCATACCTTCAAAGAGATATGTGGATCCAGTCTCCTCTGCGAATTGTAGAGACTCCTCTAAATATTGGAAGACCACTGAAAACCCATTGCTGTTTCAATGAAGATGAATCCACTCATCAAAAACAACTTGCTGTTTAGATAATGTTTAAGGATGGTTAGGAAAGTTGGAGAAGAAGTAGAAGACTCTTGGTAGCACTGCTCATGTAGGGCCATGCACAGGCGAGAGCTTGGATACATCCCACAAGCATTCTGGTTTGAAATGATGGGGTCACAACTCTCATTCGGGTTACACATTTTCAAGCTCAGTTTTTTCATGCTACTCGTCGTATTTGGTTGAACATTTTGGACTTGTATTTTCGGTTGTTGACAGTATCTGAATCTCCATATCAATGCTGTGATGGGCTCTCTGTCCTTACAGTCTGGCTACCATGATCAATCCTCCCTGTAAAACACGACCAAAACTTGGCTGATCAATGCTCTGTATGTGATAAGTTACCATTATCCATGTCCTTTTTTATTCGAACCCATAATTATGGAGATTGATTATGAGATCAATTATCTAAATTTTTTTCTTGGATGAAATAAAATGCCTGATAAAGATTTGAAATCTTGGACAGTTATCACATCCTTATTAAGGAGATGTTTACACTGTTTTCAAAATCGATTTTAAAAAAAAAATATTTTTTATTTTAAATTAATTATTTTGATATTATTATTTTGATATTTTTAAACAAAAATAATTTTAAAAAATAAAAAACATAAAATTAATATATTTCTAATAAAATACACTTTAAAAACAATCTGACAGCCATATTCTTGTGCCGGCACTAATTATATAATTTGATTTATATTCGAAATTCAAAAATAATCTGTAGCCAGCCGTACGTCCACCGGATATATAAATGCAAATCTTCTCATACATAAAACCCTAATTTTTAGTTATTTTTAAAGGGGCCTGGCTAATTAATGAAGGTATTAATTCTGGATTCAAAATTTAGAAGGAAATAATTGGAGACTGCTTCGTTTCTGTTTTATAAACACTTTCCAATAAAAGATAGAAATTGAAAAGGGAAAACAAGTTTGATAAAATCCAGGAACCTATAGGAGAGAAAATCTCGCAGGGGAAGGAAACAGAGTCTGCCCTAGCTATCACCGCCTCGGTGCTAATATATAGGGCTTGCGTTAAGGATACCGGGACTTCATTGTAGCAGTAGGGATTGCTGAAAGCTCGGAGAGAAGCTGGAGGGTGAGTTGCCTCGACAGACAAGGTAATCAACTCGCCCCATCGAATAATCTTGAAGCTAATTCGTCTCACACACACACACATCTAATTTGAGGAGAGGAAAGTGTTTGCCGAGAGATAATGTAGGCTCAAGAGAAAAGGGGAAAAGAAGAGAGAAAAGTGAGGTAATTTTGATTCTTAATGTTACAAATAATAAGAATCAAGTTCCATAGTGATCTGTTTGGCCAAGCGGCTGCACCGCGGTTTGGTCAAAATTTAAAATTTTATTTTATTTTAAATGATTTTTTTTGTATTTTAAATAATTTTGATATGTTGATGTCAAAAATGATTTTTAAAAAATAAAAAAAATATTATTTTAATGTATTTCGGCACGAAAAGCATTTTGAAAAGTTATCGCAACCACACTCCCAAACAAGTGATTGGTGGCAAATAGCTTGAGATTTGAATTACAAGTTTTGGGTTCGAGTCAAAACATGTTTGTCTAATAAGAACCTAGGATAATTGAGGTTTCACTTGTTTAAGTCGAGCCAGCAAATAATATCTAAAAAAAGGATTTTTTCGAATTAAAAAAAAAACTATTTTTTTATAACTAGGGTGTTTGGGTCAACTTGACGCACCACAATTAATTCTTGGATCCACTAAACACCTTACAAGCCTAGTTGACAGGTAAGACACAACGAAGATGATATACATACACATAGAAGCTCAAATCGGGACATCGAGTAAAGCAACAGATCCCTTCCCCGGCTAGGTCAAGACCTCAGGTGTAATAATAATAATTATTATCATGTAATGATCATACAAATTTTACTCTCTATCAACTATTCTAATCACTTTATTTCCCATATTCATGTCAACTTTTATTTTAATCTTAAAAGTTAAATTATTTATCTTTTATGCATATGGGCACAAAAATTAGATTTTAAGAGCATGAAAAATGTACTAGTAATTACAACTTGAAAGGCACCAAAAAAAAATTGTGTTAGTTTTATCCCAAAAATATTGTGTATTAATTAGTATAACCAATCATTAAAGACAAATGGAGTATGTAAAAGAAATAGCACATAATTCACGCAACCAATTATTCATGATTCCATATCATTCTTCATCCTATACCACATCTTCATCAATTTTTTACTTGCTAGTCACAAGTGTTCTTATCAATTTTGTTTTGTTCCGTTAAAAAAACCGAGATAAAATGACATCGTTTTCGTCTCGGTTTTAATTCTGGTCTGTTCGGAAATTTTGGCTAAATTCAGCGAGAACGCTTCGATATTGTTCAGGTGTGTCTGTTACGACATTAAAATCCTTTTTATTTTGATTAACTTGTGATTTTTTTCTAATTTTGAGATTATGTTTGTTTGACTTTGTATTTATATTATATAATTTAAATTTAATTTATTTTGAATTTTAATTATGATTGTTTAAAGTAATATTTTAATTATATATATATATATATATATATATATATATATATATAATTATATATAAACAATACATCCTCAAAATGACACGCTAAATGCTTCTGAAACTAGAACGTTCGTTTCAATAAAAAACTGAACGACGACTGATAATCTAGTAACAGAACAATGACTCGGACCGTAGTTTAGCCCATCCCTTCACGTTTGCCAAAAAAATGTACACGGCCTAGCCCTAGGAGCTCCACGTTCACAACTCCTTTCCATAACCGTCCCGTCTTATTTTCCTCGCCACTTCAATGCTTTTGATTTTCATTGTCCTTTCAGATTATCGAAGCAAAAAAAAAAATAACCCTTTAATTTCTGCTTATAAAAGCACCCAAGAAGCTTAAGATTTTGACAACATCTTGAACTTAGAAGTAATTGTCAGCTTCAAGGGGCGCCTCATCAGGTTCCTTTTCATTCCTTCTTTTACATTATTTGTTGGGTTCTTGAAGTAGCTGTTTTGAAGTGGGTCTTACCTTTCAGTTTAGAATGTTCATTTTCATTCTTGGATTGTGATAGTGTTCATTTTCATTCTTGGATTGTGATAATGTTGATTCTTTGACAACATTTTGAACTTAGAATTACTTGTCAGCTTCAAGGGGGCCTCTGGTTCCTTTTCATTCCTTCTTTTACATGATTTTTTTGGTTCTTGAAGTAGTTGGTTTGAAGTGAGCTCTTACCTTTCAGTTTAGAATGTAGATTTTCATTCTTGGATTGTGATGATGTTGATTCTTTCCTAACAGTGCAATTTAATATGTTTGCCCAAGTGTGCGAGTGCGTGTGTTCTTTTTATGCTGTTCTTTGTGCCGAAATTGTTTTTGTTCTGATACACGTACATTGCAATTATTACAAATAGAATAATCGTGTGAAGAAAATGATAGTGTGCTGGTGTTACAGCAAAATTAAAGTAAAAACAGGATTACAGTGAAACTGGAATGAACATCATGATATATTCTGTTTAATACTGCCGTTTATATAAAAGAAAGAAAAAGAACCAAGTACAGCTATCTAACGGGAAAAAAGGAAAAAAGACCGTTGTAAAAGTGAACTCTGCACTATCACATACCTTTATGCAGGAAATGCGTTAGCCACTGGCCACCATTTCACAATCTCCAACACCACTAGCACATTCTTTTATGCAGGACAGTGCAGGACATGCTTAGCCACTAGCCACCATTTCACAATCTCCAACATCGTGGTTTTGTTAAACTAAACCTACAATGGATGAGATCATTACTTCTTCACGATGTTCATCAAAGTTTAAGCGAAGGAGAGTAGATGCGGTTCGTGAATTTCCCAGAGTGTGCGGGGGAAAAACAGTTGTGATGGGCTCAAGAGATGGCGATCTAGATTATATTGTTGATCACGTACAGCCTCCACAAAATCTAGTTCCTCAAGCTGCGAGAAGAAAGTACCCTCCTCCAAGGATATTGAAAGGATCTGCTGTCCAGCGAGATTTTCCTAGTGGGTTTCGGCGACAGGATTTCTACTCAGCTTCCAAAGTCTGTTTACCAAATGCTGTTTCTGCTGCCATGCCTGTGAAGAAAGCTTCTGCGGTAACTGACGTGAAGAAATCCCCTCCGCCGGGGTCGACATTGACAGACTTTTCAGCCAGGCCCGTGAAGAACGCTACTGCCGTAGCAGATTTTAGGTCGATGAGGTCTGATCTTACTTTGGGAAAAAAGGAATCCGATGGACTAGATCGAGGACAAAGTGATAGTTATGATAAAGTGAAAGACGTCTTGAGATTGTTTCATCTAACACTTGCGGAGCTTTTGAAAGAAAATGCAGCGAAGCCAAAAATGGAGAAAAAATATAATGTCCCCAGACAGGCAGCAATGTTTCTAAAAGATCACCGGAAATGGATTAATACAAGCAAACGGGTGGGTCCGGTTCTCGGAGTTAACATCGGTGACAAGTTCCGATTTCAGGCTGAACTAAATGTAATCGGCCTTCACTGTAGCTTTCAGAACGGTATAGATTACATGAAAAAGAATGGGATCTCATTGGCCACTAGCATCGTCGTGTCCAAGCGCTATGCCAATAACATGGAATCGTCTGATGTCCTCATTTACTCCGGCCATGGTGGAAATCCGACGGTTCGAGGCGGGCAAGCAATTAAAGATCAGAAGCTAGAACTGGGAAATCTTGCATTGAAGCACTGTATGGATAGTAAGACTCCTGTACGAGTCATTTACAAAGTAAAGCTTAAGAGTTCCAAAATATTTTCCTTGAAAGGTACTGGCTGGCGCAGAAATTTGAACCCCATATTCGTTTACGATGGCCTGTACACAGTTGAAGAATTCTGGGAAGAAAGAGGAGAATTTGGTAAGCTTGTCTTCAAATTCAAGCTGAGGAGAAATTTGGATCAACCTAGGTTGCTCAAATGTTGGAGAAACCTTTTATCGAGGTGATATATTATGAAGGATCATGATACATTTCGTGTTATAAACATGAGATGAGAGCCATGGATTTTCAGTGTTGCGACAAAATCCAATTTGAAATAAAAAAACACAAGCTGACAGAATTATGATCCCTGACTTCATGCATTCTGAGTTCTGATTGAATCGACCATCTTAGATTGTAGCTTAAGTATTCAGGTCTATAAGCAGTAATTCCATTCATTCAAGTTTGAGAGCAATAGCTGAGGTCTGGTTATTAGTTTTCTATTTATTCACTGAAATCCAGAGATGGAAATCTATCTTTCTTTACCATAACATTATAGGTTGAAACTGAAGAACACCAAAATTGGTTTGTTGGTTAAGGACCAGCTTTGGCAAGCTAAAACCTCAAACTTTTAGGTGAGATTACAAAATATAATCTATATTATTCTTACTTTTAGGTGAGATTCTAAGATATAATCTCTATTATTCTGGAATATACTCTTTCATGTGAAAGTCATTCGGGCTTGAAACTTGCACATAAATCCATACTATCTTATATTTTATTTTTATCAAATAGAACGAGATATATTTTATTTTTATCAAATAGAACGAGAGTGATGAGATTCAAACTCGTGGTCTTTAGGTCAATAAGAATCTGATATCATGTGAAGGAATCTCGTATAAAAATTTAAGCTATCAGATGAGGATCTAAGATACTAGTTGAATTAAATGGATCGGTCCAATTTCATATAGTTGACTGGTCAAGTAGATGGATTTTTTTTTTCTATTTTGTTTGGAATCTTCCTTCCTAATAAGCTAGTAATATGAAGCATTATTCAGGAGAGTTTATAGGGAGTGACAGACGCATAGAAAGGACTCGAACTTATAGAGAAAGAAACAAGTCCCTCCGATTGACCAAGTCCTCGGGTGCAAATATCATAACAGCTTTGAACATATAGGTTGCAGTGATGGTGGTTTAGTAAGAGATAAAGATGATAAAAAGCACTACAAGTTTTGTGTTGACATGATATTCACATGGGGTTCAATGAGGCAATTCATAGTCACTATATATATATATATATATATATATATATATATAGAAATTGGAGGCAGTACTTCCTATTATTGTATGGAAAATAGAAGGAAAGAAACTGAAAATAAAAATCAAGCACGAAAATGACTGGTTTATCCATATTTATTTGTAAGAGCACGATATATATAGCTTACACACCATGCAAACACGCAGAGAGAAACATCACGCTTGGTCTAACAAAGACATGCACACATGGAGTGCTCCCATCATCCATGGCTGGTTCTTCGTTGGGGGTCGGATGGCGAGGGTGTCCCATAGCCACTAAAGCCACCGCCATTTCCTCCACCTCTTCCACCACCACCAGAATTACCGGGCCCACTTCCAGCACCATAACCGCCGCCATAAGCCCCGCCACTGCCAGCACCATACCCGCCACCATAAGCCCCGCCACTTCCAGCACCATAACCGCCACCATAAGAGCCCCCACTTCCAGCACCATACCCGCCGCCACTTCCAGACCCATACCCACCACCATAAGCGCCACCACTTCCAGACCCATAACCATGCCCTGAGCCGGACCCCTTTCCAGAACCGAACCCATACCCAAAACCTCTACCGAACCCATTCTGTGACCCACCCGAGCCAGACCCGTAACCCCAGCTTCCAATTGGACTAGAACCCCACCCCCAACTGTGGTCCCAGTTAGGCCCGTGGCCCGAACCACGAGCTCCTGAACTGGAGCCGGTTTCTCCATTGGGTCCCGTAGACATTTCAGGGGAGTCGACTACTTTTCTGTCAGCTACAGCAGTCTTGGACGGAGCACCGATATTACGGGCGAGAGAGCCTCCAGCAGTATTTAAGAAAAGGAGAAACAGAGTGAAATGAAATATAGTGGGCTGCATTATTTTTCTAATGGCTATGCTTCAAGTTGCGTTTGACTAGGCAATTTGAAAACAAAGCTGGATCGCGACCATTTATATCGGGCATTGATGTAGACTTGGGGTCCCTCGTTGATGTCATTCTGTGAGAAAATTTCACCCTCCAAATTTATCTCCACTTCACGATCGATATTGCACCGCCGACTTCCAACTAAAATATTTTCAGACTCGTGAGAGACTATACCTTGTTCTTATCGTACATTAATTTCAATCAAGTGGGTGAATGACTAAGTGTGAAGTTTGGAAGAAGACTGTTGGCTTGCAAGGTAGCTAGCTAGATTGTGTTTGGATAAAAAAAGAAATTGAACGAAAAGGGAATGAAGCTTTTCTTGACTTTTCTTGCCAAGTTTCTACTTTTCTATTCGCATGCTTGAAATTTTAGGCTTGTTGGATCGGTTTTTTATATTTGTTCATAATTAATTCTGTTGGCATAAAGCTGAGAGAACATGGTTTTGTTTAATGCATAACCCATTCTCCTTCTTCCTCCTTAGGTTAGACTAAGTTGAGTTGATTGCAACCTAAGTTGAGTTAGCATGTAACCCTCTCCCAATAGAGGTCGGGTTTACTAGATCCAAAGTGGGCTGAACCCGGTTTTTTTCATTTATTTTGTTTCTCAAATGCAGTTGGTCAATAGGAGTTGATTTAAAAAAACAGATAAACAACTAGCAATAGCATAGATGTGAATCATGGGACCTAATGTACTAAGATGGTGAATTGGGGGAGAACTCGTCATTGTTTTTACCCTCTTTGGTACTTGACTGAACTCATCTGAGGAGGCAAACATTAATTGAATTAGAAAGCACGGTCCATTCATTTTTTTTTTGTGTGGTCGTAGCTTGGACAGGCCATGCCACCCTAGGTAGCAATCCCTGAGCTAGCTATCTTTCGCTGCCCCCTGATTATTGTCAGTGGTTGGCCAGTGGAGTAAATAGTGTCTTTTAGCTAGCTTTCTGCTCTAGTGGCCAAATAATAACTTTGACTTGCGCATTCTCGTTCAAGGGGAACCCATCCACCAGTTTATGCATTAGGACAGAGTATTGAGAAATAAACAAGTCATCACACAAAGTAATCCTCGTTAGGAGATGGGTTTGTGAAACAATATCCTTTAAACTAAAAGATTTAATTTTTATATCACATAGGCCCAAATTTTTGTGCATATATTATTTCTAAATTTTGACATCAACAACAAGAAAACAGGCCCAACTTCGACAAGAGAGTCCAATTTACAATGTCCAGCATCAACATATCGCATATAAACTTCATGACCCTAAGCCCCCCAAATGGGAATGAAAGATGGTTTTTTTTCTCTTATCATTCTTCATGCTCCGGGTGACATGCAATAAATTCATTCTAATTGTATTTCTGTCACCAAGTGGCAGTGTGGTAATTTTGTTTATACCCGAGTTTTAAAAAAATAATTTATTTATTGTTTTTGTATTTAATCTATTGTTCTTTCTTGAAATCATTTTTTGTCACTAGTCTAAGAGGTCTTGAAGGAAATAGATTTAATCACCATAGCACATTTCTCCGACCAGTAAATGCAGAAGGCAGAGATCGCTCCAGTCAACGGTTATCGAGACTTAGTGTGTGTACTTCCTCAGCTGCCCAGATTCGTGGTCTTGGTGACGATAGTTGGATAAGTAGCACATCTTCAAGAAAACCCAGCATATTTTAGCGCCAAGGTCAGTTTTTTAGGCCAAAACCTTAGAAAAACCACAACCACGTTGTTGAATAGTTGCATCGGGAGCTACACAGGATGGCCAAAATCATCATCAGAATGGAAATTTTATTCTCATCCATAGCTTAGAGGGCTATGTAGGAAGGTGTCCTAAGATATTTCCAATTTTCATCACTTGATGATTCAGAGCAGAAATGGAAATCAGACATCAACAACATGAACGGGAACTTTAGCCATGAATCCGTGTTGCATAAATAATTGTACCCCCAACAAATTATGAAGATTAAGAACATCTAAGGGAAGCAAGAAATTCTACGAAGAAATCGACTCGAAGACACAAAGCTCCCCTTACTGGCTAGAACATCAGGACACCATAAACAAGCGATTAAAAACATCACTAGCAGATTCAGAAGCTTAAAATTGTAAACATCACTGAACAATTAATGCCTCGGCTCAAGTGTTGGATTCTAATATTATTGCTTCATCATAATCAACAGCACCTACTCAGCACATAATATATATCAAAAGAAATCAAATCCCAGGAAAATGGGGTTTACTCAGTGGTGGCGTTAATTAATTAGGTTCGATTCTGCCAGCTAGTTTCCTCAGCTATAAATCAGAAGAGGGAGCTGCGATTCCTCACTGTAACCTCCAAAATTTCCGCAGCATTAAATAGAAAAATAAAAACCATTTTTGAAAAAAATCAAAAATAACTTGAAAAATGAAAAACAGAGATTACTCAGTGATGGCTATAATAAATTGGTTCGATTCGGCCAGCCGATTTCCTCAACTTTGAATCAGAAGAGGGAGCTAAGAATCCTCATTGTAATCTCAATTCAGAAAAGGAAAAACAAACGAAATCAAGAGAGAAAGATCACTCAGTTCAGCGGGAATATCGACACGCAAAGTTTTTCTCCATAAATAAAAAGAAAAACCCTGCATTCCGGTCTGTTGAGCTTGAATTTCGTGAGTCATCATCGCAATCTTTCTCTTCTCTTCACCTATCTCTAAAAGTACAAGATTTTGTTCAAAAAACGGCAAGCTTGACTTCGGAGAAAACAAACTAGGGTTTTTTGGGTTAGCACAAGAAATGGAGTGTGAAGTAATGGTGACTAGGTTTTATAGGAGTTACGAAAAATTAGGGTTTGTTGCGGCTGCTTCTAAATCTTTTGTGGGCTTTGGGCTTCTTTAGCCACGAGAAAATAATAGTATGTTAGTGGGCTGGCTTAAATTAATATGAGCTTCAGCCCAAACCCCTTGGACAAGAAAAAGAAAATTACATGATATCAATTTTATAATACTATAAATTACATACATTTTCTCTGAAAAAATCATGTTGCTAATTAAATACTATTAATCACTCTATTAAATCATTAAAAAAAATTATATTTATAGTAAAATAATTTTAATTATTTTTTGGAATTTACTTTTTTTATATAAAAAAACAGCTCAAAAGTTAGTAAAAATATAAACTTTATTACCCAGAATACATATAAGATTTATACATCTATTATTATTTTTTTCTATTAGTTATATTTTTTTAATTTTAAAAAAGTGATTACTTTTCATGAAAGGGAGAGAAAAAACCCAATTGTGAAATCTCTGAGAGTTCGTGACCTGATTGATAAAACCATTTGTTTTGGGACTTAATTGATAATTAGGTAAGTTGAGGGGGTTTCTATAAAATTCTCGTTACTAGCTGACGACTACTAGTGCCAGGTTGTTTGAATCAAATTGGCAGTAACTTTCCTCTTTCTCCTTGACAGATGGAAGCACTGAGAGCTTCATACGGCGACGCATCATCTGATTCAGACTCTGATTTCTCTTCTCCACCAACAAAGAAATCAATCCCTCCTGTTTCAAACCCAAAAGCAGAGACCATAGCTTTACCACCTCCCCCTCTCGCACTTCTCACTCCTTCTAATCCTCTCGGTAACCTACCAAATCTTTCATTACCCCTTGTTTTAGAATCAGACCTCTTCTTGTTTTGCTGACCAACTGTTTGATGTATGTCAATGAAGGTGCATTGGATTCCATGCTAAATGGACAGTCCAGTCGAATTCGAAGCTTCCCTCATGTTCAAGGCAACTATGCTCTGCACGTCTACATCCCAGGTTTCTTCTACATATTTCCCCTGTTAATTTTTCTTAATCATATGTGTAGTAGAGAATTCTGTTCATTTAACTTTGTGATTTCAGTTAATATACCACCTACGTTGAAGAAGGAAGTGGTTCAGTTCTTGAACAGGATATCATTACTCGTGCCTGGTCTTCATGTTGTGGATGCTGATGTTCCTCTTGATATTTTATGTAAAGATGATCAAAAGCTTGAACAAGTTGCATTAGGTAGAGAGTTCCACATTAGCTTAGGAAGAACTGTGCCGATTCGAGTTCACCAGATTGATTCAGTCGTTTCTATGCTTCGGCAGAAGCTTCAGTTTCAAAAAGGGTCAGTTTTGATAAGCTTAAGCATAAGTTTTTGTTACGGGGTTATGCAAATTTTCTTACTTATAACAGTTTTTTGTGGAAGCAGATATTGGATTGACTTCAACAAGTGGGAAGTTTTTGTTAATGATGACAAGACACGCACCTTTCTTTCACTAGAAGTTCTGACCGGAGGATTAGCTGAGGTTTGCTGCTTCACAAATTTTGTTTCTTCACTTTACAAGTTTGTATAATTTCATGTAGCGATGATTGGTTCTGTTTCAAATACTTTAGATTACCAAGCAAATTCAGCTTGTTAATGATGTGTATAAGCTCCACAATCTTCCTGAATTTTATAAGGTTAGTTTCTTAAGTAATTCCCATGAACATCTGTTGCTAAGTGTGATTGAATATATCTTACAAGACTCTTGTACTGTGTTGGATGTTGCAAATAGGATCCACGCCCTCATATATCGTTGGCTTGGGCTCTGGGGGATGTCAGCGATGAGTTAAAGAGGGAAGTTGTGAACGAAATGAAGAGGTCAGGTGTCGGGGGATCAACGTCGAAACGTGTATTTACTTGTAAATTCAGTGGGATTGAGTGCAGGATCGGTAAGAAAACATACAAAATTTCTAAATTTCCTGATGAATGATAAGGCTTTTAAACCATGTAATATACGTGTTTCGATTGAAGTTGTATCTTGTGTTGATCAATTAAGTGCATATCAAGAATTATCTTGGCTCGTTTTGTTTGTTTGTGTAATGAAGGATGATGAATGGAGAAAGCATACTATTGAAAGTAATTATGAAGTGAATTTTCCTCCTAAATTCTGATCATTGTTTTCCCCTTGTTTAAGCCTCAATTTACCTGACTATTTTCACAAAAGGGGCCTGGATATTTGATTATTTATTCGTGAAACATGTCTTATATATTAGTTTTATGCTGCCTATATATATTATTTTAATACATTTATAAGTAAAAATTAATTTAAAAAACAATTACAATCATATTTTCAAACATTCTCTAAGCCCCTGTTTGGCATTGCGATCCCACCGGCTTTTGGCTGAAATTTGAAGGAAAAAAAAATCCATTTTAAATAAATATATTTTTGTGTGTTTTAGATTATTTTAATGTGTTAATTTTAAAAAATCTAAAAAATTATTTTGATGTATTTCGACACGATAATCACTTTAAAAGTTACTGTAACAACACTCCCAAACAAGTTTTAAAGAAGTTTAAACTCAAAGTCTTTAAAACGCCATCAAGTTTCCTAACTCGAATATTAACGGATGGAATGGGTTTTTTAATATAATTATTTTATTTGATAAATTATTTTATTTTAAATATAAATTGAATCTTGATTTAAATACAATCTAAAATATATGTACAAAATATTTATATATTTGTTTAATTCAATATAATATATACATATTCTAATATTAACATATAATACACACACAGTAATTGTTTTGGGCTCATTCAACCATCCACTTAACCAGCCCAGAGAGAAATCCCAACAATTTCTTTCCAAGTTAGCCCCTGTAAATAGCCAGCAACTCTATGGCTACATTCGTACTTTCATGCCCTTACATTACATTAAAAAAACCTAATATTTCCATTCCTCCTCAAACTAAAATACCCCTGCCGAACCCTAATCTAGCCTTAAGTCTTCCGTATCTGCTCTGCATCTCTGAAAGCACAGAAGCGAAGATGCAGATCTTCGTGAAAACCTTGACGGGCAAGACAATAACCCTCGAGGTTGAGTCCTCAGACACTATTGACAATGTCAAAGCCAAGATTCAAGACAAGGAAGGTATCCCACCGGACCAACAGCGTCTCATATTTGCTGGAAAACAGCTCGAGGACGGCCGCACACTTGCTGACTACAACATCCAGAAGGAGTCCACTCTCCACTTGGTGCTTCGCTTGAGGGGTGGAGCCAAGAAGAGAAAGAAGAAGACCTACACGAAGCCCAAGAAGATCAAGCACAAGAAGAAGAAGGTCAAGCTCGCTGTACTCCAGTTCTACAAGGTTGATGATAGCGGCAAAGTCCAGAGGTTGAGGAAGGAGTGTCCTAATGCCGAGTGTGGTGCTGGTACTTTCATGGCTAATCATTTTGATAGGCACTACTGTGGTAAGTGTGGCCTTACCTATGTTTACCAGAAGGCTGGTGGCGATTGAGTTTTTTTTTCCAAAACAAAAAAGTATTGAACAAGGATTTTTGCCATTTTTTTAGTTTTTTGCTTAGAACATGGTTGATGTTGGGCTTATAGTTATATTTTCATGGTATTAATTGATAATTCGGAGTTTAATTATGGGTTAACTAGTTGTTAGTGTTATTTTTTGTGATCTGTGCTTGATGTGAGTTTTGCTATAATATTCATGGGGATAGACCCTTCTTGAGTTACTTCTATGGGAAGACTGGCTTTAGATAGCCCTGTAATCTGCTTCACAAGTCAGCATGCCCCATATGAGAAACCAAGGATTATAACTTGCCAGCAGATAACAGTGGGATATTGACTATTAAAACTTAACAGCTGCAAATAATCAATGTTCCCTGTTTTGTATCAATTTGGTGATGTATTGGCGTCTGCTAGGAAGAACTGAGATTGTTCCTGCTGCTTGTTAGAGGTCTGGTTAGCATGGCATGCTCCAGGAACAATCATATGATGTAAAATCCTTACCTTAAGAGGGTGCCACCTACTTGCTCTTGTCACATCTCAGCTGGAGTGTTTCAAATCTTGAGCATAGCTCCAGGAACAACAGAAGAATTCAGTTAAAAATCAAAATCTGGACCATCATTGGGGAACTGGAGAGAAGGTTTTTCCTCAGAATAACCTTAGAGCCAGTGCGATTTATATCAGAACCTCACACCAATTATAACAGTTCTAAACCATAGCGCTGGTGGCCGTTGGGGAAGCTCAACAAGCTTCCAGATTTTACATTTTATTTTCTACCATTCAGTATTCAAATGAATCTATGATCCATGCCTGCTACGCTATCTTTAACCCTCATTGCATATAGTCTTGTGGGCCTGGCTACTAGTGGTGTAACTGTAGACATGGGCGGTGTGGTTGAAACGGCATAGAGCTTGACATGATCCAATGAAATTGCAACCATGCATACTGAAGCTCAAATTGCAAGGGGAACCTACTTGTGAGGATTCTGATCATGAAAAGAGAGACAAAACCCCATCGAGTTGAAAAGTACAAAGAGACAAAATACAGTTGGATCGGACGTGGCCATGACTGACTCTCCGGCGTAGTGTTATTTTATGTATGAAGGATTCGGTGATGTTGTTTTGACCAGCTATATAACTATCTTTCCGAACACCTCCTGGAGGACTAACTCCACCTTGAAATGTTTCCAGAGTTAATCTGATAACTAAACTCCACTCCATTTGGCAAGAGTTATATTGGTGGTTGCTGCATGGAGAAAAGACGAGGAATTCCGTGGAAGTACATGAAAACTTGCCATTTTTAATGGCTAAACTCGAAAGAAACTCTGCAACAAGGAACAGAGACAAGTAGAGTTGACCAAGACCTGAGTAACCACCAAATTAACATAAAAACAAACTGAATTACTGATAGTCATTTCAATGTTGAGATTGCAGCATATGTTCAAGCACAGAAAGCGAAAGGTGGGAGTAATTTATTTACAATAGAAAATTCGATTCCAGAATTATTACAAGAGTAATATTTTGCTCCCTAACTTCATTTTCTACTCCTCGACAAGAAAAAAACTGAAGGGAACAACCTCGCAACGACAAAAAGGCCAGTGTCTTAGATGAAACCATAATCTACTCTCAATACATGTAAATGGATCATGACTCGAAGACATGGAATGTCATCAATCCCCTTGCTATTTATTATAATATATTGAGCAGAAAGCGTCAACTTTATGACAAATTCTTGAATTGAATCATAAAAGAATAATGGGCCACCGGAGAATATTAGAGCCCTGGAATGGATTCAAGATTGTATTCCTGAGATGGTGAAGCTTCAACCTCTCTACTTTCCTGTAATTTTGGCTTCTTGATGGCATCAAGGGTCTGTAAATATGTGTAAGAAGCACTCCGATTAGATGGCCGACCTGGATTGCTTATTCTACTAGCAAGGAAGCGTCGGATCAGGCCTCTCAGGAATGGAGCCATAGTGTCTGGTTCATGTTCCAAATAGTACATAACTCCTCCCATACATGCACAAAATAGGGCCACCTGCAAAATCACCAAACCAGAGTCCCACTCAGCCATACAAGTTCAAATATTGATTCAGGAAAGCATGCAAAACATTTGTGGCATCAGTGTTCATGGGGGCTCATTAAGTTTTAATATCTCTGTGAGTGTTCGTACACATTTTAAAACAAATCAATTTTTTAACCTGTGCACATAAATTGTGTTCAAACCAAAACATGCAGAGCCCAACCTCAACCATTAACTGACCCCTGTTTGTCTCCCAGCTGGGAAATAAGTTCTTTAATTACAGTTACAAATTGCAACAGGGCCACACAGTTGATCTTCCTTTTTCTTTTGACAAGGAGTGATCCTATTTTACCAATAGCAATGCAAAAAGAGAGGTGCAACTCCAAAGAGATGCCAATCAGCTGATTTAGTGGAGCTTATTCATGCCAAAGCCTTTTCCCGATAATGGATAGCATCATAAACAGAAAATCAACAGGGAGCATCAAATAGAAACTAGCATCATCCAGGGGGGAAGAAAAATACATAATTGTATCTGGAATTGAGTTTGCTGAGCCAATGCAAGAAGGCCGTATTATATACAAAAGTAATACCTCAGCGTTCTTAATATTTGGAAGCAGATGGTGGTTCACTAAAATATACCACAGTGAATCTCCAGCCCTTGGAAGAACATACAAGGCAAGTTCAGCACGTCTAGATTTTTTCTCCAGTAGTACAGAAAGGGCAGACATTCCTCCAGCGATCCAATATACAAGTTTGTGGTCTCTTGTTGATACTTTTCGATGAATGCATATCACCCCCTTGCATCATTCACAAACCACTAAGAACATATTCATCATTTTAACATAAGAAGGAAAAAATGAGCTAATAGCTACCTGAAAAATTCCAACAAATGCAGATAAGAATGTTGTTGAGCGAACAGCATCTCTAAGAGCCAGCCAACATGTTCGAGCAGGAGCATCCATGAACTTGAAGGAAAGGACAATAGTGGACAAGAAACATCAGTTCTAGAAATGAAAACATCGATCATCATCCTTCAAAAGAACAGAAAAATAATCCCCGACACAAAAAATCAAAAAGATGTGGCCAAGACACATATCTTTATGTGAAAAGCATGTGAGAGTATATTCAGAGGTGGAACTATTCACAGCTCCATATATCATAAATTGTAAATTAGATATTTTCTAACAGCTGTTTAAACTTTTCATGTTTTTTTAGCATACAGTCCTGCCTCCTGTTTCCTCACAAGACTCTGCTTAGGCAGACCACAACTAGTTTATTGCTTGAATGGTTCTTTTCTAGTTTTGAATGCACTGACGACCTAAATGCCTTAATATGACATAATAGCATTAATAACAAACACAAAAAGAATCATAAAGAAGAAAACCAAAATCATATAGAATCAGCTTGGGTCAAAGATTACCTTCTGCAGGTGCAGAACAACATAAGGGACAAAAGTCAGTGAGAAGTAAAGTGGAAATGTTTTCCTGAACGTTGCTGATGATGCCTTAGCATTCTGAGCTAAGCATGAATTTGTGCCCGGATGAACAATAGAACAAGGAATAATTGAAGGAAATTCTTCCAACTTCAAAGAGTCCAGTTTCCCACTGCGAGATAAAAAAGCTGACAATGAGGCAATATCCACTGGACCACCTCTGCAAGTTTCTTTTACAGCCTTGTATATAGGAGCTGCAACTGGTCCAGTCTTCTGAATGAAGTCTTGATATGCTTTTGGCAAGCTCTCAGGACGCATTATAAAGGAATACATAACCTGAAAAACCATAATTAAAGACACACTGGCCAAAGACATAAAACCTGAAGAAATTAAGAAAAATAATGATAGAAATGACATGAAAATGTTATGTGACATATATAAGTAGATGAATGGAGGGGTGATGGATTAGTAAATAACATGCTCGAAAACATAAAGAACAGAGAAATTAAAATTTTGCATGCAGGGATGGACATTTCACAATCATTACAAGAAACTAATAAGTGCTGGCTGATATGATTTTCAGCTTGCATTCATGGATTTGAATCAGGCTCAATATTAAAAAAGTGCTTCACTCATAAAAAAAATCATATAGACCAACTCGAACCATTTCTTTCTCTTATAATCATTATTGAAACCAGATCATAAACCATAAACCGATCAACCAGCTTAATCTGATGAAGTCCTAATCTATTTTCAAGACCAGTCACTACAATCTTTCCTATACAACTACAACTTAATATTGTACATTGACTTTGTCAATAAACCTTCCATTTCCTCACCTTGCCTTTTCTAAATCTTCAACCAGAACTACATTACTCCTCACTGGCATAGCAATGTCTTTGTAGAAGCCAAAACATCAAACCAGCTTGCCTACATGCACCAACTAATTGTTGTCATTCAATTAAATACATTCATAACCCTTTGCTTTCCAATCTTACTACTCAATCATCTCATTCATCCTCCATTAGGATTACAATCATGCTAGCTTTATTTTTCTTCATTAACCAGTGTTCCATCCTAGTGTTGTCAAAGGCGAAAGGCGCTAAAAGGCACAAAGCCTGTAAAATGCCCAAGGCACAAGCCTAGGTGCTTGTCTGAATGAACCAAGGCGATATGATTATAATAGAAAATCAAAAGAAAAATATAAAATACCACAACATAATAGTCATATAAAATTATATTTTTCACCCTTGAAACAAAATAATAAATTAATTTAAAGTAGCAAGTAATAGATTAAAAAGGTAAAATTAAAGATCATTAGCATTATTAATTCATCTTCAAAAACATCTACATCCATGCTTTCCTCCTTTTAACTTGAATCCTCCATTTCATGATTATAATCCAAATCCTCATCTCTCACACCATATTGCACTTCTACAAACATGTTCTTCTCCAACTCCCTCTATTGAAAAAAGAAAGTTTGGCTAGTGTTTGTCTTCCAGGTGTCCTTCATTGTTTGTTTGTCTCCCATTTCAATGATTTAAAAAAGAATATGCCCTAATGTTTTTTTTACAAAAATACCCCTAAGTTGTTTCTAATGGTAAATTAAGAAAAAGGACAAATAGGTCAAAACATAAATCTGTTAAAAAAAGAAAAGAAAAAAACAACAGAAAACAAAGAACTTCAAGCAGGCACTCGGCTCAGCGTTTCTTCATTGAAATCCAATGCCTCAAGGGCCTCGCCTGGAGTGCCTACGCGAGCACCTCTTGACAACATTGTTCCATCCCCACACAAACATGATTGACCATGTAGCTGTGTTCCTAGCTTCAGTATCAACTAGATAGTTCAGATGCAACTCCACTTCCTCCACCAATTATTATTCCACTAACATCATTAAATCTATGTCCCATATAAAATTAGTCCATATCCGGTCTCCAGGTTGCAAACCTTATCACTTCTCATTTCTCACCTTCATAAGCAGGTCTGAATATTGACTTCACAAAAATGTTCTTACATGTACATGGTCTCATGAATCAAGGTGAACTTTGATTTACCTGGGCACAAGCGAGCGCAAAGAGCAAAGCATCCCCATGTCTCCAGTGGCTTCCCCAAAGGTGAAACTTGTTTTTAGATTTTGCAGAATTATATGCAGACTGATGAGAGGATCTAGTGTTAGACTGGCAAAATAAAGATCAAAATCTTACCAATAAAATATCAAACTGTACTCATACCTGAGCTACCCTAGCCAAGAGGTAAAGAGCGAGAGTACGTCTTCGGTTTGAGTCATCTAATGCTAAAACAGACAACCCTGCAACCGAACCTGCTAAATATCTGCTCCATCACCCCCTTAAACAATGTCATAACCAAAGAATAGGTACTTTCAAAGCAGCTATAAATCATCACAAAATAACTACAAAAAATAAAAACACAATAAATTTTCAAATATCCATTCACAACTTACGCGTTAATTGGCGTTTCTTTCCTTCTAAACTTCCTCAGAAAGCATCTCAGCGCATGATATGATCCAGTAAATCCACCAAAAAGTAACCCAACACGACAAGCCTCCTCCCTCACTATTAAATCCTTCTCCGATACAAGTTGCTGCAATACAAAATCCAAAATCTCACACATTGCCAAAAAAAAAAAAACATTCTCTATATCCATTTCTGCATCAAATTAAGCAAATTCCCTAAAAAAATCAAAATCTCAACAGTAATAATGCAGGGGAAAAAATCCACTGAATGATTTCAATCAATAACACTATAGACCAAACCAATCATTTTAATTACGAAGCTGCGAATTCCAGTCAGAAATTAATCCAGAATCCGAACAATCTTTGTGCGAGTTCTCTCTTAAATTCAACCAATAACACAGTAAATCAAACAGAAAACCCTAATTTAGCTTCCCCTACAAAATCACGAAACTCCCATGAAACACGCACCTTGAGGTCGAGAAGAGAAGAGTATGACTTTCCTTTAGCAAGCTTAAAAGCACGAAGCAAAATGCCGATACCGACGCGAACACCATAAGAGAGAAGGAAGCTTTGACAGAGATTACCAATTGCATGAGCGGCACAGGATTCATCAGGTCCGTGATCGCAAGGAGGGTAAGGACCATGCGCTGCGTTTCTACGGTGGAGATCCTCTATTGCCTCGCGGAGGCGTTCCTCTGCCTCACGGAGGCGACGCTCCGCGTCGGAACTGTCGCGATGGAGGCGTGGTGTGGATGTCGATTTGGAGAGGGACGGCATTTTTCTCGTTTTGCCAGCAGGGGAGGGGAGTGTTCCACTGTGAAAATGTTCCGTTTAACCTGCTCGCGCTGATAATAAATACAGTTAACTTTGTTATAAAGTATTTCAACAGTACAACTTAATTTCTATTTAATAATTTTAATTTACATATTAATAATATTCTTAGATAGAAAAACAAATTAAGGAAATTGATTACTACATATATATATATATATATATATGTGTGTGTGTGTGTATGTATGTTGTATATAATTTCTATTTAATAATTTTAATTTACATATTAATAATATTCTTAGATAGAAAAACAAATTAAGGAAATTGATTACTACATATGTGTGTGTGTGTGTGTAATTAATAACTGCTGGCCATCAAAACAATTACCGAGGAGAATGAGGGAGAAATGGAAGAAAATGTGTAGTTTGCAAGGGATAGAGAGAAAATAAAGGAACTTTGGGGGTGGAAAGTAGGAACAATTTATACCGGAGGAAAGTGACCAATGACATGGATTTTTGGTGGGTAAGGGTTTGGATCGGCTGGACCACTTGGTACCAATAACTGTCTTTTCACTAACAGTACGGCTTTACGATGTTTTATTATCGACTAATACGGTGGATTATTGTAATATAGTGAGAAATGATGTTATGTGAAGAGTAGTTGATTGCTAGTGTATTGTAATGTGTGAGGGTTTAAATAGAGTATATATGAGTATGAGGGTGATGAGTATATATATATATATATATATATATATATATGAAAATGATGTAATTATATTAAAAATATTTGTTTTTGTTTTTATTCAAAAATACAATTGCATAATTAATAATAATTATATATATAATTAATAATTATATTGTTGGAGGGTTTTTAAAAACAATTATTTAATTATATAACTTACTCCTATTAATTGTATAATTAATTGTATAATTAAACTATATACAAAATAATTGTATTATATGCATAATAATATAAAAAAAATAGCTCTACAAAATAATTTTTATCATTAAAATACACATCAACAAAAAAAAATTATATATATATTATTTAAAAAGTGATTTTAGAAATTTGACTCTTTTCCTATAAATGTACAGCTGTCGTGTGGATGACATTACAGGGTCATTAATTTCAGACAACAAGCGTGGTTGGTTATGTCAGTGCCTCATTTGTCACGATTGTGACTGGTGAGTGGCATTTCATCAATCTCTGGTCCTTCAGCGAGACAGGATTGGCTAGCTACCGCTGTTAGTGCAGTTTAAGAAAGAGGTGGTGGTTCAGAGATGGGGCTGGCTAGCTACTGCCTACTGCTTTTAGTGCGGTTAATTGAGAAGGGAGAAGTTCTCAGAAGAAGAAGAAAAGGTGGGTCCTCGTCGAGACGAGTGCTACTGTGACCTAGCGCATGCAAGAAACAAGGAAGAACTGATTTCCCAGTAGGAATTTCAATCAAGTCATCAGGATTCCTGAAAAACTAACAGGTTCCTCTGCTGGAACTCAGAAAAAATATATAAAAGCTGCAGCTTTTGACGTTTACAAAAAACATTGCTATTTGCAGCCTTCCCTTTTGTTTAACGATGGAAACTTGTGAACTATCTAACTGAATTTAGTTTATTTACTCTCAAAAGCACCAGTATTTGGTGCATTTTGATCTTTCCATGATGCCTGCTATAGCTTGTCATAGAAGGTTGCTTCATCAACCAGCTTTCTCAGGTTTTCGAAATCTTCTGTTAGCCTAAAAAGTATTATGCCAATGATAGTCTCAAATGAAGTTTCCTGCCTGGCCAACCATGTCAATTCATCCACAATATACGCTGCAAAGAATCCTACCATCGCCGCTCTACCTGCAGAACTGACGAGACTGTGAGACATGTATAGTTTAAAGACTAAATTATATGAATTTGGATTGGAAGAGAGGTTTTTGACCATTGAGAAGCTCTGCCTCTGGAAGATATGACCTTTTGAGCCATGCCTGCCAAGGTATAATGGAGCTCCTAAAGAGCACAGGTTCTTCATTCGTAGATGTATTTGGATACAATTCAAGAATTTTTCTCCTTTTTGCTTCTGCAAGACCAGCAGAAACTAGAAAACAAAATTACAATACAAAATCATTAGTGGAAAATGGTATTTAGCTTACAGTACACTCTTGCCTTCCTAGTAAGTAATTTATAAGAGAAGAGTCATTAGTTAAACTAGAATGGTTGTATCAGAATCAAATATGCATAAGGAAACCCACCAAGGCAAAGGCTTGATGATTTTCACATTTCAGATGGAGTAGAGTGTATTCGCCTGCTTCATTTAGACCATCCCAGCCCATCTTGCCATCCCTAACAAACATGTTTAAATCCCAGGTCCCTTTTTTCCAACGCTCATCTATAAATTTCGGAACAGAAGATTCAGTTTCCAAACCAGTCTCCGATTTATCGGTGGCCTTATTTGTTCCACCGGTGGCTAAAACAGGCTTCTCCTGTTGTTCAGACATTCCAACACCTCTTCGGCCTTCAACATCTAGAGGAACAACATGGGGCTTTGATCCCAAAGACCTTGCAGGCACGGCTTGAGGCTTTTGTTTCTTGGTGACACGATGAGAACTGCAGCCTCTATGCAATGAATCAGAAATGGAAATGGATACCATAGATGTTAAAAGAGAGTTTTTCTTTTCTTTTCCTTATTTTTTTGATAACCGGATGTTCGGGTCAACTTACACGCACCATAACTAAATCCCGGATCCACTGAACATTCTGGAAGCTCAGTTAACAAGTAAAATACCACAAGAGTGACAGGCATGCACATGTAAAAAAAGATTATCTTGTCTCGCCCTTTTGTCAGTGAAGTCACAGGCAGATTTTTTGTTCGGGAATGGCATTTGAATGTTTCTTGCTGAAAGAAATGGCCACATCAATGAAAGGGAAAACTAGTTTAAGACGTTGCAGGATCATCATTTATTAATGTTAACATTTCCATTAGGCAGGATAACTTTGGATGCCAAGCAAATTTGAAGTTGGTTTTACAGGTAATCTTGTTTCACGAAACGTGAGCAAACGCATAGTCAAATATTTGAAGTGCGTATTACCAGCATATTAACATGAACCAGTGGATGATTTTGCAAATAAGGATGGCCATTCATGCAAAATCAAGCCAGTATGATAGCTAGCAAAATTATTTTCTTGAATATCACAACTGTTGCGCAAGGCCAGATGAATTACAACACATGTTTTGAAGTCTCAAAATCAAGAGCTGTAATACTGGTAACAACTAATTTTAGTAAATGCTGATGGGAGGAGCTTCAAGTTTGGAACAAGAAAAAAAGAAATAACTTTAAAATCCAAATATAAAATTATAAAGACTTAATGAGAATAAAACAACTTCAGCTGTAAGAATATATGAGGCAAAAGGAGCTGGAGGCTTGAGGAGAGGACTTAAGCTTCCCATCCCCTTAACATAGTGGCCCTGGCAACACGACTTACGCCAAGGGTAAAGGCACCCATCCGGAGATTACAATCATGTGTCTGGCACATGGACTTGATGTTATGAAAGGCTCGAGTCATGTAGTTCTGAAGGGTCTTGTTCACTTGCTCTTCATCCCACATAAAACCTTGAATATTCTGCAGAATTAGACAAATTGGAGCGTGTTAAGCAGATGCTCCATAAAATTAACAATTCTGTTTTAGCATCTTTTGCGATGTATCAGTAATTAATTTGCGTTTTCAGTTCAAGATGGATCCCAGATGATGGCTTCAATCTCCTCACAAGTAAACTTAATCATAACAAGCACGGTCCAAAATGCATTCCTAAATGAGCTAGAGAGAGCAAAAAAACTAGCATATTCTTGATTAACTAGATGAATAAGATCTTCACAGACTAGATGAATATGATGAAACCAAAGCAGTATTTCAATGCATTGAACAAGCATAAACATCAGATGTTTGGGAATCAGATTCGAGTTTTCCAACGGTTTCCAAGCCACTAGTGTAAAATTTCAGGAGGATCTTGGCTTCACTTCCCTGCTGTATAGTTTCATTTGCCAGTCTGCTGAAGTTTAGATACTTGACAACCAGGTTAGAGGAATGCAGGTCATATGCAGACTCATGCAACATAAAGTGTTTTTCATAAACTTTGCAATACCATGTATTCAGTGTCAGCAGAACAATGCCTTTTCCTTTTGTTTTAATCAATTACCTGAACCCATTCAAAGTAGCTGACAGTGACTCCTCCAGAATTTGCATATATGTCAGGAAGTATCACAACTCCTTTCTTTGCTAAGATCTGCAATATTTACATCTCATAAATCAGAATAATATTTTCAATCATATTTTCTCCTTTTGATTTCCATGGGAGACAACAAGAGTAGAAGTTCAACGCTACCTCATCTGCTTCCGGATCAGTAGGATGGTTTGCTGCTTCTATTATGAACTTAGCCTTCACATCTGCAGCATTTTCCCTTCAAAGGCCAACCATATTCAGGAAAGTTAGTTGTTGTTAAATCAATATGGTTAAAAGAACAAAATAAGATTAAAAAAATTCTAATACACAGGTGGAAAAAGCTCAATATTTTCTAACCAGCAGTTTTCCAACTTAACATCTAATTTACATCACTTCTGATAAATTATCTCAATGGACATGCAAGACAGATTTCATGTGTATTCTAAGGGAAATAAAAACCACTAGGGCAATGATGAAGTTCAAACATAATAAAGAAGCCTTTGGTGATCAAGGATGAAAAAAAAAACATGCAATACTGTACTAGAAACTGAAAAGCAAGGAACAATTTTCAGGAAGATGCTAGACCTGTTTAGAACTCCACCCAAAGCACATGGAATAAGGACATCACATTCATGAACAAGCAGTTCGTTAGCATCCATGGAGTCTGCACCCTGGAAATTTTTCAAACTACCAGTGGATTCTTTATGCCTGATCAATTCTGGAATATCAATTCCATTAGGATTCTTAACTGCACCAGTGATGTCACTCACAGCGACAACTTTCCCACCTCTCTCATGTATGATCTTAGCTGCCCAGGACCCCACATTTCCGAAACCCTAGATGATAACATGACAATATCAAGACCAGCAGGTATTTAGCCTGGAATTAAAACTGAGTTTTATATATTATTTCCAGTTTACCTGAACTGCAAATGTCAAACCTTTGATGGACTTCCCATGTTCAGCAAGTAAAGCTTCTGTAGCAAAAACAACTCCACGACCAGTTGCAGCCTCCCTACCCAGTGATCCACCAAGATCCTAGCATCACAGGCATGTATATGAGACAAATAAGGAGAGAGAAGCCATTCCTTTTGGCTACTACAGATTATTGGAAAAAAAAGAGACTTGGACGTGCCACTCTTTTGCACTTACTATGGGCTTCCCTGTCACAACAGCAGGCGAGTGACCATGGAATTTTGAGTACTCATCCAATATCCATGCCATGGTCTGTTCATATATTTTACACCCATCATGGCGACTTCTTGTTAGCAATGAAATTGGATAAATTGAATACACCAAAAGACTTATGAGAAGTCAACAAGTGGAATGTACCTGGGCATTTGTGCCCATGTCAGGTGCCGGAACATCCGTATGGACGCCGATTAGATCATGGATCTTCTGAGTGAAGACACGTGTCAGACGTTCTAACTCACTTTTACTCAAATCCCCTGGGTTGCATCCAATCCCTCCTTTAGCTCCACCATATGGAATGTCTGCTACAGCACTCTTCCATGTCATTAGTTGAGCAAGGGCATTTACCTCATCAGGGTCAACCTTTCAAGAACAAAATAAGGAGAAGCATCGACATCAATTTCTAAGTCAATATCCTTTAAGCAAAATCAATCCAATATTGTTTAAGAGACAACAGAGCAAAGATATTTCAAGTGACGTTTGCTCTGGAAAATTTGTCGCATATACAAAACAACTTATCCATGGAACTGTAATGGTAAAAATATCTGTTTCAAATTCCTTTCAACATAATGCCCGTAAAGGCCTTTTTATATACTAAATCGATTAACTTCTTTATTTCCGAATTCCAGAGGAAATCAGGATTCAGAACCTAGCTAAGATTTGGTATGAATCAACGGCGTTCCTTTTTTCTCTTTTCAAGCCATAATCACCTATGTTTCATCCCTACCATAACAAGCCCCCCATTGAAAATCCCAGACTTGCCCTTAGCTGAACAAACTAGACAAGGCAATGGCCTAATAAGAACATCAAATCTTCAAGAGAGACAAATTGGTGCAGAAGGAATAAAACGCAACGATCTCACACACACCTCAGGATGATATCTAATTCCTCCCTTCATGGGCCCACGAGCATTGTCATGTTGCACTCTAAATCCAACATAAGACACCAAAGTCCCATCATCCTTGGGAATTGTGCACTCCACCTGATGATCAAAAACCAGAACAAATTATCAAAAAGACGGAATCTTTCTCTTTCTACCCAAAAAAGCTGTTCTTTTTTTACTATACCTTAATCTCTCTAAAAGGGATCAGAAGACTCTTCTCAACTTTAGAGTCCAAACCAAGAATGCGTGCAGCATGTCTAAAATTACGGTTTGTAGCCGCAAGAGCATTCATGGCTGCTGTCTAAATAATAACAGTAATAAACCTCAAATGAAACAGAGAGAACCCAGAGAGAGAAAACCCAAAAAAACAAAAACACTTATCCTTGAAAAGAAACTAAAGGGAGGTGGTGATTAGACTAGACAATAACTAGCAAGAATTATGCGATGGTTAGTGAGAGAGACTTGCGAATGGGAGGTTGTGTATTTATAGGAGGGGAGGCGGACACTCGGGAGGGGAGTATTGAGGGGCAAAATGAAATTTTGAGATACGATTTGATAGCTGGATAACCATGAAAAAATTTTCTTAGAGAGGAGGGGGAAGAGTCGAAGGAAGTCCAAATGGCATTGTTAATTAGGTGAGAAAATATAGGTCAACTGTGTAGTTCGAGGAAAATGATGATGAAATTACTACGATGTCCTTTCCTATTGATTGTTAAAGCCAGTCTGTTTTGTCAGGGTTGAATGTGGGGTTGGGGATTTTTTTATCTATTTAAAACATTTTTATACAAAAAACTTATATTGTCATTAATTATTTTTTATTTTTTTCTATTTTGAGGGGAAAATTTTCTATTTTTCTTCTTCCTTTGTATATGAAGAGATAAAGGTTATTTGGAATTCTTAGAATTCAATTCAAATTATTAAAAATAGAAGAAGAAAAATCCGATGATAAAAGAATTTTGATTTGCAAATCAATTAATTTTAAAATTAATACTAAAATATTATTTTAAAAAAGCACTCTTTCTTTTTTTATTATTAAAATAAACATCACTTCATAACCCCCTTTTTATATTCCTTATGTGCTTCGTATTTTACACATCTCACCAAGATTTTCATGTACATTTATTACCATCATTTTCATCTAGAAATCTTGTAAAGCAGAAAATTAGACAAGCAAAATAAATAAATGTTTTTTTAATCAACGCCCCAGACACTGGATTTTTCTTCTTAATATATAGTTTTTATTTAATTCAAAAACATAATCTTAGCTTCATCATTTTCATATCAAATTAACAAGGATACTATTTTGAGAAAATATAGCTTGTTCTAAACATTATCTAAAATCATATTAAAATAAAATAAAATAAAGCTCGTTCATAATAGCATTTTTCATACCAATTTACACAAAACCATCTCAATTAATAATTTATATTTCCTCACTACCTTTTAAAAATGTTTTTGAAAAAAATAAAAAAATATTTTTATTTTTTACTTTAAATTAAAAAATTAGTATTTTTAGATATTTTCATATACTGATAAAAAAAATTATTTTGATATATTTTTAAAAAATATATATATTAAAAAACAACTGAAGCACACTACTAATCAATTACTCATAACACTATTAAAGAAAACATTTTCCTCGTGTAAAACCCTTACACTCTTTTTTTTTGCGTGTGAAACTCTACGAGACAAATAACGCCCAAAAATAGACACATTTAATTCTGCATCTCACCCAACTTTTTGACTTTCCCAAAAGTAATTAATTCCGCATCTCATCTTGTTCATCCAAATAATTGCTGTAGATAGACACTATTTTCCACACAAATATGAATTTTTGAAGTCATTGGTCGCAATATTTGTTATAATATCAAATTATTAGGGTTGTTAATACTATTCTGTTCTGGAATGGATGAGGTGTATAAAATTCATAAATTATGAAGAAATACTAAATAAAATTAATTCTGAAAAACAAAAAACAAAAAAGATTTTATTTTATTTAGTTTTACTTTACCCCCCTATGGCAAGCGACGGTGGATGGATTTGCTTTGAAGCACTTTTGGCAGGTGACGTTAAACAAGCGTTGACGCGGCGAGCCGGATGAAGGAGAGTAGGAGACGTCTTCTTTTCTCCGCGTACGTGATGACGTGTTTAGATATTGTTCAAAAAAGGATGGAGCTTTATTTAAACACTCTGTACAGACTGGACAGGTTGTACATGAGGTGGCTGCTCTGTACTTGCCACGTCACAGGGAAATCTTATCTGTTAAAAATATAGAATCTTCACAAAAACATGGTGGATTTTAATAATAGTAATAATTATTATTTCAATTGAACTATCATAGATTATTTTACCCTTTAAATACCAGCCCTTTTCTTATAGAACGTGTTTGAAAAAATATATTTTATTTTAATATTTTAATATACTAATATTAAAAATATTTTTTATAGATATGATGCACCACTCATCTTGCTACATAGTAAAAATATGGATAAACTTGGTTTTTTTAATAATAATAATAATAATAGATCGTTATCATTTCAATCTATTTTTGTTAAATAATTGTACCATTATTTAAAATCCGCTTTTTTATATCATAAAAAAAACTATGGAAACACAAATTTATATTAGCTTTTTTTTCTGGATAGATAAATGACGAACCTGAAAGTACACTATATCTTTTTTTGATATTATATTTTAAAAAAACATTTATTTTATTTTCTATCATTGATTTATGTTTTTGCATGTATTGAAAAGTATGAATACCAAAGCTAACTTTCTGTATACTTTGTTCTCTATCATTGATTCTTGTAATAAATTAATTAATTAATAAGAAGGAATTGACCATCAATTTGTCCACAAAGGGATCAAATTGAAGAGAAAAAACTTTGCCAATCAAACAAAACAAAAACGCATCGCTACTATTTAGTGTTTCTTATTATAATTATAATGGTTTAATTTTTTTTATCACGACACAATAATTCATAATCATCTAGATGGTGGCATGGTGGGCTTGAAAATACACGTGACTTTCTTAGAATATTCTAGCTGTCAATATAATTAAAAGGCAGGGGTCATTTTATTTGCTCAAATGAATAATAAACAATACTATTCTATTTTTTCAAACCATTTATTTATAATTTTCGTGCTGTTGCTTAACAATTAACACGTGAAAGTAAAATTGAGTCCACAAGTTAAGAAATTCAGAAGCATAATATTTTCTTTTAAACAACGGACGGCCTGTGAGCTTCTTTTTTTTTTAAAAAAAATGAAGGGTGTTTGAACAGGTCATCACCACTTAATAAATAAATAAAAAACCATATAGTAGGGACCAAGCGGTTGAAGTTTGAAATTCGGTTTCCTCTTCTTATAATCAGGTTTGAATCTTGTGATTATTAATATGATGATTACTGAAAATTTATACGATTGTTAACTTAAAATTTATGGGATTAATCGAGATGCACATAAATTGTCCTGAATATTCATGTTAATAAAAAAAAAGAATATAGGCTCGTGGGGCCCTCTATAGCCCATTTTGTTAGCTTGCACATGGCTTTTGTTTTATATATAATTAAGAGTGATTTTGTAGGAACATGGCTGCACTAAAAATATATTATAAAAACTAAACTATAATTTTTTTTAAAAAAACTTTGAGATAAGAACTATAAATAAAAAATTGATTACATTATATCTTATCAAGATATTTCTTGAATATCTAAGCACGAAAACCATGGGGGGTAACAAGCAACCACAAAATAAGGCATTCCAGGAGTTTCTGCAACATTTTATGGCAAGGCAGGCATGAGGTGTCTGGTCAACTAGATGGCCGTGAACATTCAACATTCCTATTTTTGAGGCGCTTTGCACTCTAGCCCCCGTGGCCAGCTAGCCAGGTTTGCCTTTTTCATCGTCCATACTCCATATCTGCATCTAAATAAATGAAAATTATTATTTTTTACTAGAAAACATGGTAGCAAAAATTAATGTCGTTTTACATTACAAAAATTAATATGATGACACGATAATATTATCTAATTATATCAAACCAAGTCCTTGATGCTTCATTTATTTATTTAATATGATTCATTGAATCTAGACAACTATACGTAATTGGAGCCAGCCATCCTTTTGGAAAAGTTGCCATCGCTAGTTCTATCAAATTTGATTCATGTAAACTTCAAAGTTGAAACCTTTCCGGGTGGCCAGCTAAACGAGGCAACACACACCCATTACTTGTACTTAAAAAAAAATTGATTTTATTTATTTATATTTTTTATTTTAAATTAAAATTTTAAATATTTTAAAATTGTTTTCATGTGTTAATATCAAAAATATTTTTTTTAAAAATTAAAAATATTATTTTGATATATTTATAAATAAAAATCAATTTAAAAAATAAACTGAGACATACTGACATAAAGTTATAAAAACACTACTTTATGCTACATAAAGTTAGAAAAACAGAAATGTGTAGAAAAGTCACGGCGTCGCCAAATTTCCATGAAAGACACTTCTTTATGCTACATTTCTTTCCATGATTTTCTTTCTGCTTGACGTGGTGATGGAGACGTTCCATGGAAACGACAGGTCGCTACGGCATTACTGTTAGAAGGTTTTTTCTTCAACCTGTACTTTGACGATGATGTTCAAGGACTTTTCTACGAGGGGGGTATCCTACAATCTCTTAAGCTATCTATCCAAAGAACACTTCAGTACAATGCTTCACTGCCACAGAAACAAAAAAAGACGCTAATTTGCTTTTCATTCCGATCCATGTAAGAACTCTGAAGCTGATTAATCTGCACAAGCTTGATCAACTTCATACGATCAACATGTATTTCAGCAAATCCTCAGACAATAATGTTGACTACTCTATCATCTTTTTGTTTACCAGCATGGTAGCACTAATGATTCATGAAATACTTGGCCAATAACCAAAAAGAAGCAAAATGCAAAGAAAATGCCATCGAATCTCTGACACTTTTCCGCGTTATATACCCAGTGGAGGATTTTGTACGGCTACCTTAGCAGATATAATGGTTCCACTACTAACATAGATAGCAACTCAAATTAAACTTCTTTCCTGCAATAACCAAATGAAATATGCATTAGAATGCTAGAGATCATGATATTTGTGAAAGAAATGAGAGGATGCGTCTAATTAATATGTTCTCCACTGCTAAATCAGATAAGGGGCAAGTGACATACTTCCTCTTTCTTCGCTCACTTCCACTGCTCCTGATATCACCTTTTCCAAAAGCAGAACCAGGAAGCATGCCATATGGCATGGGAGAAGGGACTGCACCAGAAGCTGCCAGCATACCAAGAGTTGCAGCAGGCACAGGCGGCACAGGTTGAACAGGAGCTGGAGCTGGAGCAGGGGGTGCAGCAGCGGGTTCAGGGAGGGGTCTGGGTAGAATATGCTTCAGCCGATTGTTTCTGTAGTTCTTCCAAAAAAAGAATTGCTGCCTATGTGCTAACTCCTAAAAGTTCAAAGTATCAACAAGCGAGTTGAGAATTATCCTTGAACAAAAAACTCAATTCTATGCAGATGTTATGCTATCATATACAGATTTGTTCCGTGAACTACAAAGATTATAGAAATTATTGTGAAAGCCAATCACTCAGAAACGCTTCTGGGAGTACATAGAATATCTTTGCAAGTTCATCACTAGCTCAAAACTCAGAAACCTGACTATTTGAAGCATCTAATATTGACCTCAATTAGAATGATTGATAAGAACCTCAGACCATGGTGAGACAAACTATCACGATTTTGTAATATAACCCTTGAAAAAGGAAGGCAAGATCAAACCAAGTGTCAGTCACATCAAATGCTTACAAATCCAGAAGTAATATAACCAGCATGCATGCAAATATAAAGCAACAAGGAAGATATTTATAGCATGTGTATATATAACTAGGAGAAATGCAAATCTCAGTGAGGCCCTAATCATTAGAAAAGATTTACATAAAAACAAGATACATGTGAATTGACAAGATCATGGATTCAGTAGATCTAAAATATCTATTTACCACATGAAACCAGTGTCAAGATTGAAGACAAAAAAAAACAGAAGGGAAGAAAGAGGGTGATCAAAAAGCCAAAATCAAACCTTGTTGCCAGGATGTGCCATTGCATTGCAGAAGTTTGCATTTTGGAGAAGTTCCAGAAAATATAGGCAATGAGGATACCTAAAACCATTCTAGGTGGTGAGCACATTGACCAAAAGGCAAGCCAAGAATGCTCGAAAGGGAAAAAAGAACATTACAGTTCATCAAAATACTTGTCATTCACTTTACATCATATTTGAAGTTCGTTGAACTGAACAGGGCCTAAAGCAATATCAGTCATACTTTTAAGAGTTTAGCTTACATTATAAATTTCATGTACTCTGGTCGTTGCCAGTATAGTAGATACTTCAAATAGCCAATAAATGCTTCATCTTCAAAATAGCGATTCTGAGCCAAATCTACATATTATGGCAAACAAAGGAAAACCCAACATCAGGGGAAAAATCACAATAAGCAAAAACACTAGTAAACACCAGAGTCTCCTAGGCCTAGCATTAAAAGACAAAGATGTAGGCAAGGACACCCATGCACACATAAAAAACAAAACTAACACTCTCCTTCTCCACTAATCATTATTTTAATTAATCCGAAACATGAGCAAGACGGGATCAATGCATGATCCACCCATACATTCAATCGAGGTCGAGTTTATTAGCTTTAAAGCGAGCAAGTAACACGCAGCTAGATTTGGGCACAGTTGAATCCAGATCCATTTAATAAAGTTTTAAACGCAACAAGTGCAAAAAAAACCCACGAGCTCGCCACTTTGGATACAAAATAAGCAAACTTTCAAGAGCCGAGCATAAAATAGAACACTAACAACCACTGAAAAAAACAAAACTAAGAAGGAAAAAAATAATGAACTTACAATGGATGTAGGTAGGGTTAGCAAGACATTGAACAAACTCCAATTCCAACAGAAACCGTTGTCTCCCATCATCTGGGTCTTTATATATCTTCTTTGGCCTGGAAATTATTTCAAACCCACAAAAAATTAGACGAAGCTAAATAACCCCGAGCTAAAAAAGAAAACAATAATAGTACTTTGAGTGAAATATGGAGTACTTACGAGGATGGAGTTTCGGGGCTATTTTCGGCTTCTTCAAAAGAAGCCATTGAAGATATTGCTAAAAAAGAAGGAAATTAATTGGAAAAGTAAGCATGGAAGACAAGGCTTAAGGTTTTAGAAATCGAAGTAGGTAGGAGGAAGAAGGGCTAGAAAATCACCTGAATTTTATAGATCACTGAGAGTTTAGGCCTTCGATTTCAAGGGAATTTAGAGAAGGGCGGGGGGAGAGTGTCAAAAGAACTACCAGGCAAGTGGCATGACATGAGTAGTAAAGGGGCTGGGCTAGATCACGTGTATCGGCCCAAATATATCAGGCTCAATCTGGGTTGCGTTTCCGTAAACGTTATGAGTTTGGCCCAACTTCAAATCCCATGATTCTAAGCTCCCCCAAGTCCAATTAAGCTGGAGAAAATACAAGGTGTATAGGCTAGCCGGATTCTTTCGCATTGTGCTGTCTGGGAATTCTCGTTCAAGGTTTTCTTGAAAGTCTTTTTTGTTAAAAAATATATTAAAATAATTTTTATTTTTTTAAAATTAATTTTGAAATCAACACATTAAAATAATAAAACATACTTTCCAAATATATTCTCAAACACCTGTTATATGTAAGTGATGGCCCTTTATTTTAATTTTTTTTTTTTGCTGTAAAGGGTATTTTTCAATTAAATTGAGAATTAATCAAGATTAAGTTTTCTTTTCTATAAATAATTGTAAAAATACATCCTCAGCATCAGCCCCATATCTCCAAACCTACCATTATATATATAATTTGAGTCTTTAGTGTACTAATTGAAAACCATTTGCTTTCAATTTATTGATGAAGAGCAAGATTGAGGGGAGGACAGGAGAGACTAGGAGCAGCGTGAAAAGTTGACTTTGGTCATTCCGCTTCTATTTGATAGATATTTTTGGTTCTTATGGTTTTAAACTTTTAATATTTAATTCTGATTGTAAATTTTAAAAATGCATGAGAAAATAAATCTGATAATGGAAAAAATTTAGGTTTAATGTTGATTCTTTGTTTCGAGTCTGATTTTTGAGCTATTTAAAAGCATAAATGGGTTCATTAGGCCTTTAGGGTGTTTTTTTAAAAAATTGCTGAAAAACAGATTTTGTTTTATGTAAAACACCCATGATTATTTCAAACCAAAGTGGCCTATCATGTTTTTTGTTTTTTATCCTTTTTTTTTTGTTATCTGACACAAAAATATCTCACATGTTTGATTGACATATAATTAAATAAAAAAAATGATCTTTTTAACAAAAAACTTCTTAAATTTAATGGGTTAATTTAATTTCACTTGATTTTTTTTATTACATGTTCTTAATATTCACCGCAACTCTAAATTCATGAATTGGAATTTCGTAGAAGCAGTATCTTGTTGGCGATTTGGAAAACAGTAATCCTCACAAGCTCATAAATCACAAGACTATATGGCAATTTCCCAATTCCCATGAAGCGGACAGATGCCCACATTAGTAAGTTACACAGTTAATGCAATAATTTTCTACATGAAAAGGGCAGAAAGTAAAATAACAAAATTGGATGCCCAAAACATCAGGCACAATGCAAGCCTCACATGGTAAATTGCACTCATCTGTAATGTGAAAATAGGGGAAAACATGGCAACTATAAATCGAAGAGCAAGCAACTTGAGTTATATAAGCTATAAAAGCATAAATGTCATTTATGAATCCTCCAGTGTTTCAACTCAATCTCACCGAGAAACTCAAATCGTAGATGGAGTCACAAGTACATGAAAATCATTTCCATAACATTTTGCGTGGTTAGCACCCTTTGTCCATCAAAGGCAAGTAAATGCGGGACTCAGTGAACATGAATCCAGAACTCTAGCAAGCTATTGATTGAGAAAAATCTGGCCAGCCTTTGCCACGCAAATGATGATACACGAGTCTTTCTGTTCCTCAAATAACCACAATACTAATATGGTCATCATAAAGCATCGGCCAACTGTCTTCACACTACTTGGCCACTACCAACAGAATGTGTATTCCCTAGTATGGCCTGTACCGCATAGGTCTCCTGAACCTTGGAACTCTTCTGCACACAAGATTATTAAGGTTAGTACTCCAACAAAACAAATGATCACATTTCTCCTATAGATGTGGCTGGTCATAATTAATAAATGAATTGCTGGAAATAAGGACAGCTAATGTAATGCTACAGAGGGTAATCTATAGCACAAAATGCACCAAATGAAACCACACACATCTTGGTGGAAAGAAAACAATATTATAATAACAGAAAAACACTAGAATTCAACTGTTGAAAAGGAAACCATGGTTTGACTGGCACATTTTTTCCTTAGCCTGAGTCTCCCTCTTATACACCAACAACAGCCACACCTCAATCCCTAATTAGTTGGGGATTGCTATATTCCAAACGATCTTTAACTTGATATTCTATGTAGAAATTAAATTTTCTTTTGAGGCAGAGGAGGCCACTTGCAAAGGTTGCTAGACAGATGGCCTCTACCGCTTCTAATATTGGAACATTACAGCCATGTCTGGGTGGGGAACTTCCAATCATTAGTAGAAAGGACTCCCACTAACTTGTGAACAGCTGTAGTGCCCAACCTAGCAGTTTGACTTCTCACCTTTCAGTGCTTGTAAAGAGGTCACATTGAGCAGTCAACCATCTCAAATGTATGAAGAGAAAAGGTTGTTACAATAAAAGCAATTGTAAGAGCGAACTATGGTATATATCACAAAGTGAACTGATAAATTTTTCTTATCCTCAATCAGACACAGGTGAGATAGGATTTGTTATACTAAACAACCCAATTATATAAACGAACTATTTTATAGGTCCAATAACACGGTTTATAACTTCATAACAATTAGCTGTAATATCCGCTGCCTAAAAAAACACAAAACCAATACCCTGCAAGGAAGATGACAGAATGAAAAGGTGGGCTGAGCAGCTTATAACTTGTTAGAGAAAGCATGAAGAAAAGGAACTGTTTAAAACCTTCCCTTTTATTGGATTAAATGCATCTTCATTCTCATAATTCTGTTTTTAGATCTTAAGTACTGCTATAAGATAATCAAATATTTAATTCTGAGATGAGAAGGTAAAATGAAAGGTTTCAAGAAAAAATATGTATATCAACTAGTTTGAATATCGAAGAATTATCAAGTGGAAGAACAGTCAAGGCATAAAATTTGATTATCAAGACAAAAAATATTTTAGGTGCTTACCCATAGCCATATGGAGAATAGAAAGGAGGAGGCATGAATGCCCTCTGGGACCTGAACCCATAAGGGCTTGCGCGCCTTCCTCGAAATTGCTTCATTCCAGGAACATTAGTTCGCTTAGCAGAGACCTGAGCAAGAATCATATCAACAATTACAATAATTGGAAACTTAAGAACTGGTAATTACTGATTATAACAAGGAGTGAAGCGCCTCCAAATGAATCGGTAAAGTAGCAATCCGTTATAGTGGAGGTCTTAAAATCCAAACCTTTAACTGGCGGCCATGAAGTTCAGATTCATTTAATATGAGAGCATTCTGAACAGCATCAACCTCTATAAACTCAACGTAAGCAAACCCCTTTGGTTGACCAAACTTGTCAGTCAAAATTGTCACTCTGTTGACAGTTCCACATGATTGAAAATGCTGCTGCACTTCTTCAGGGGTACAAGAATAATCCACCTGACGTTAAGAACACAAGCAAATAGCAACACTGTTTTCTGTCAGACAAGCTTCTTTAGACTGTCACTTATTGAAACATGGAATGCACAAAAGAATGGAACTTTCCAATACAAAACAATACAAACCTAATTAATGAGAAACATATAAGAAATCAATAGCAATTAATAAGAATTTGAATTAATGAAACAGGATCTATGACACTAGACCATTATCTAAAAGGTGTGGAGGAGATCCCAAGGTTCATGAATTAGACAAAAAGATAAAACAAGACATGAAGTACAATTCACTGAGCAACTAAACTTGTATGTTAAATATCATCAAGTTCCCAAGTTTTGAATCTACATTATATTCTCCCGCCAAAACTACTTAATACATCAAATCCTCACTTGAATGCTTTATATATGAAATACATTAAAACCCCATCTATTTATCATCACAAGAAAGCAAGGAAAAAGATAAAGTTTGACACTGCCAGATATATAAACACCAACAGAGAGAAAGAGAGACAGGCAGAAAATTGGACAGATCAGACTGCACGCAGACATGTAAATATGACATGATAAAGAGAAAAGGATAGTAAACCCTCACATTACCAACATAAATGGATCGTGCATCCACCTCTTCCTTTTCAGCTTGAGTCGCTGAAGCACCCGAAGAATCTTCACACATATCCAAGAAAACAAAAGAGCAAATGAGTTTTTAACAATAAAACTAATATTTGACACCAAGCAACATGATATAAAGTAAGCAAACCTTTACTCTTTACTTAATTACAAATCACAGTACAGACAATCATCCACCCATAAAACATCCCCAAGCCACCTCAAATAATCTCCAAATCAAATTGACAAAAGAATCCCCCAACAACCGACTGGGGGGGGGGGGGATCACAACCACAACGCAAAAAACACTAATTCTCAGCTACCTGACTACATCTCAATCAAATAATTAAAATAAATAAATAGACATATACCTTGAACAGCTCCCATTTCTTTCTCAACCTTAGCCTGCATTTCGCGTAGAGCACCAGCTTCTTCTTCGATCTCTTTCAACCTTCTCTTCATATCCTCTAAATCCTATCCAAACCAAAAACAAAACAAATTAAACATAAAAAAACTTACAAAAAAAGAGATAAATGTCAGAGAGAGGTTATCATTCATATCGGACTGACCTTAGAGTTAGGTTCCTGGTACTCATCTTCTTCAGTTCTAGACGACATGTCAACATCGGCATCCATCTCTCCTTCATCGGGGATTTCTCCGCCGTACACCTCGTGCTCGTGCTCGTGCTCATCCTCTTCGTGATCGTGAAGGTGTTCCATTGTTAGTATTTTTTTTTTAAATTATTAGGGCTTTACGGAAAGAAATAATTAGGGTTTTATTAGGGTTTCAATTTGGGGGGAAAAGAATCAGGGATTTGAGAGGCTGGGGTCTGCGTGTGTATCCGCGTGAGGGATGGATGTAGTGACGTTCTCGATTTTCTTCTCTGGTTAAGGGAGGTAGGTTAATTTGTAATTCTGTGAATTTTAAATGGGTGGTTTTGGACTTTAAAAAGATCTAATAATGAGGTCGAGCTACAATTGGGACAATTAAATTCCAAGCGCCCACGCGGAGATAATTTTTGAAAACAAATTTCCCATAAAAAAGATGGAAAATACAATTTGTTTATTTGAAGATATTTTAATGGATTAGTTGCAGATATTATTAAATGTTTCAATTATAATTTATATGATCGATTTGTAAGTGCAAAATTATTAACGAGATAAATGGTTTGTATTTTATACATTAATATCTTTTATATTAAAATTACATTTGTTTTACATTAAATATATTTTCATATTCATTTTTTCCCATATTTCTTTCCTTAAAAAAATCAATTAGTGAAAAATATGTTATAATCATTTTTTTATCTGACCACCAGTGATATAAAATATATAGTTAATGTATAGAAATAAATATTGATCTCAACTTTTAATATTAAAAAATTAAAAAAGTATTGAGTAAACTTTATTTATTGTGACGTTAAAAAAACATGTTTTGAGTAATAAAAAAAACTTGTATTTCATCTTTAAATATTTAAAGGTAAAATATTTTACAAAATTATCTTCCAAGAAATTAGGGGCTCTACCAATAATTAAATTATTTTCAAAATAGTTTTTAATATTGTCAAAATTAGAGAATGTTTGGAAACGCGGTGGAGTCATGTTCTTATAAAAACTTGATTTTTTTTTCAAGTTATATTTCTATGTGTATTTTTGTACTGTTTTAATATACTAATATTAAATTAAAATTTTAAAAATAATATAAATATATATATATATATAAACAACAACAGTTTCACGGTTTCACCCTTGAGATTTGGATCCTCTCTACATGAAGAAGCCCATAACATTGTGGGCTACAGAGCCCAACCGACAGTCAATGTTGGATTCCGTAGCTGGTGGGAACAAATTCTCTTGGGTGCCGACGGTCACCGAAAAGATTAGCACCTCGAATTATTTTTGAAGGATGAGAAATATATATAGTCGTCATCCCACAACTTTGAGGCCTTCCCACCTGCAAATTAACATCATGATTTAATTTGTCAAAAAATAAATCAATAAATAAGTAGTGTAATCAATACATACGCATGCATTCCAATATTCTCTCGACAATTCTATAATTATTTAATAGATGATCATATTAGAGTTTGAAACTAAAAATTTATTATTTTTATGGTCTCAATTCAAATTCAAACCCTGTGATGGCTAATACGATAGTTATCGCTAATATGATAGTTATCGGAGGTATATATGGTTATTAACTTCAGAGCCTGTGTAATTAGTTAAGAAACACACTGACGTGGATATCCATATTAATATAAAAAAAATTCGATAATTCCTCTGCCTATATATATAATAACCTCAGACTAAATAATTAATCAAAAACCATATCATTTCCCCCATGAATGCGCGCAAGCCGCATGCCTCAGATTTCCAAATGTCGATGTTTCATTGACCGCAGAGCGCTTGAATCTCTTCCAAGAATCAAGAACAACAGATAGATCAGCAACCTTGGCACTCATAGTTCGACAACAGTTTGCATGAACAGTTGTGACAGCTCTAATGTCCTTGCTATCCTGACAAAACCCACTGAAGTAGAGGGTGTTCAAGAATCTCACTGTAAGTTCTAGATTTTTCAGCACCTCTCCGTGCAGCATTCCATCCAAAACATCCTGCTCTTTTTGCCCAGTAGAATCTTCTCTCCTTGAATACCACAAGTCAAACAATTGAACAGTCTTCTTGTTTGACCTGATCATGTAAAAGCCAGTGTTTAGTGGGTTTCGCTGTGACCATTGATCACCATCGAACCTATCTGTACTTATTTGCAGATCGATGTTTTCGTTGAAGCTCAGCCTCTGAAAGGGGTTCCTTAGCCACAGCACATCAGTATCCTGTAAGGGAAAGAATTGATCATCAGCTCAATCGAGTCACAAAAAATTCACCCCCACATGTAAATCGAGCCATAAATAGAATGCAATTTGCCAGAAACAAGCCCTTTTGTCCTGGAAGAAATTTGCATATAAAAACCTCCACTACAGAAGGAAGGCATGCATGCATGGAGGTCTCTTGCTGAGATGGTCCAGTTGAGAACACGAGCTATTTGTCATTAAAACAGGGCACCGGAAAACATACCGTAAAAATGAAGCTATAGCCACGCTTAAGTACTTCTCCAAGAAACAAGGTTCTCCTCCACATCATCTTGACAAATTCATCGGACATGTAAACTTCCTCGCGGTCAAATCTCACACCATCTGTTTCAAGTCTGTAACAATGAAGCCGAAGAAACTTGCACCGTTCGTAGGACGCTTGATCCACGTTAACAAGCAAGAGATGATGGATCAAATCTCTGGTGTTTTCACCGAGCCAGAAACTATTCAAGAAAAGGTCTAGCATTGACTTATCATCACCCTCTACATAGGCTTTGTTTACCATAGCAATTATCACTGTCCTGTTTTCTGTCGATGCCTCGGCCAAAGCCAGTTCAAGCGCGTCCTGTTGGCTAGTGATCTCATTCCTCTGCAATACGAAACAAATGAATACCAAATGTTATGAATCAAATCTGGACAAAAAGCTCAATATTCTGTCAGATTTAGGACCAGTCCCACTTCATGCTGATAAGAAAAAAACAATATTTAGCAAAACATCAGAAACAGTGTTGAAGTCTGTTTTCAATAGGCGTGAAGTGATGGTAAAAGACTTAAGATCTGCACAGTTGATTTCAAATTCGAGTCAGGACATATACTTTTTGTAAAAGTCTTACACAATCAGAGTTTTACTCGTTCACCCTAGGCTACAAAGTGTGCTCTCAAGAGATGGGTTTTCTCAAATCCAAAAATAAAAAAAAAGTGTTGAAGTCTACATTACAAGTGTCCATTGATAAGATTCAACAAATCAATCGATGAACAGAAAGAGCATTAAAGTATAGCAATAACAACGAAGAACAGAAAGCATGCTTACGGTGTCATATTGGAAAGGAAGGAAAGGCTGGAACGTGGCCGGATTGCAGAGGATTAATCCACACAGTAGAGTAAGGAACAGAAGGGAAAAGGCAATGATGTGGGTGCAATAGTTTTTGAGACCATTCATGTTCTTGAAAAATCTCGTCTCTGGATGTTTGATTCACTCGGTGGACGGGACAAGAAGTTGAAAGAGTTTTATGCTCGATGAAATTCATTCCCATAAGGACTTCTGTAATATTATGAGGTTATAGTAATCCAAAAACTCCTGGTTTATGGCGTTTAGGTCTCTCATGAAGACCAAGACACCTGTTCCATTTCAATATTTTAACCTTTAACCCTGAAAAATATATTCCGTGTCCATGTCAACGAGTAAAGATTTGGGTATTCAAAAATATATGTTATAAGTTCTAACTCATACTCACACAGTTTAAGATTTATTGTAGATTTCAAGTTAAAATAAAAGAAAGAAAGAGGGTTACTACTAATAAGTTATTCATTCGTTTATGTAATTATACAAACGAATTAAGCACTTATTATTAGGAACCCTCTTTGGTCTCTCTTATTCACGATCGATTTTGGTAGCCAATTTCCTTGTGGAACTCATAATTGTGTGGACATAAGGTTGGATTTGAAAGTTTTCGAGCTCATAAACTTAGTTAAGATTTTCTTCCAAGTTGTTTTGAGCATTACCAAATAAAATACATAGATTCAAGGTGACTTCCCTGTATTTTCTCTGCAACCAAGGCAGAAATTTACCTTCTTTTATTAGTTCTAAAGTTTAAAAATATATTACAATAATATTTTTTTTTAAATAATTTCTGATATCTACACATCAAAATAATTTAAAAATATATAAAAATTAATTTATATATATATATATATATATATATATATATATATATATATATTTAAAGAAAACACTTTTAAAATATAATGTTTAATAAACACTAAATTAATGAGCAAAACACAAAAAAAATAAATCCATGCTAACATGTGAACAACTGAATTGAAGTTGTAAGATAAGTGGTGTGGTTTTCAAGTTTAAATTTGAAAGTGTTTTTGTAGGGTTATCATGTCATTATTCATTCATGTTGCTTAGTAGTTAAATTCTAGAAAACTTACTAACTCATATCATATCCATCCAGCTCATTCTGTTACTATTTTTTTATACTATTTTCAAGGAAAAAAACAATTAAATTATTTTTGTATCTATAAAATTCAACATACTATTTTTTTTCCAAGTATCTAATTTCATTTTAATATAGTTAACTCATTTGGGTTTTCTTTTGAGAAAAAATAAAAATATTATAATGAGCTTTAGATATATTTTTTCTAAGACTTTAATTACATTTATGAGTATAATATATTGATTTTTATGATTTATAACTTTGTAAAATTTTCAGCTAAACAACTTATTTTATATAAAAACTCTAAAATAAGATTCTTCATAGTCCAATTGATTAACTTTGTTAATTATAGTAAAAAATGTAGGTTTTTTTAATTGATTTTTCGCTTTTATAGCTAAAAAATGTTTTGATAGATTTTTTTTGGATATAAGATTTTTTTGCAAGGAGTTTGTTATGATAATACTTTGTTTAAAAAAATAGTGTTTTGATTGAGAAAGATCACCACAAATCATCTATCTTCCTGTTTCTCACTATCCAGCTCTATTTTTCATTAATTATTACTGGAGAGTGCATTTTAAAAATATTTGTGATTTTTTTTTATAAAAATATGTTTATTTTTTATTTTAAATTATTATTATTTTAATATTTTTGTATAGTTAAGACTTGATAATTAACAAAACAATAAACATTGTGCCGATTTTACCGTGTAAAAGTTCATCGTACACACGCACACAATGCATTGTAGATCGGACATTTGTCCTCCATGCGTCGCGAATTCGCTCCACTTTTTTTGTTTTTCCGGTGTGAACAGTGCATTAACGAAAAAGCCCCCAAAACGACAAAATAGAGCACAGTAACCAGGGACTTAACCGGTTTTTCTGTTTTTTCTTCACAGTGCACAGACGAAAACAACCCCCATAAACGACAAAATAGCGCACAGTAAACAGGGGTACCTCCATCTTTTCCCCAACAGTTTTTTGGTAAATAACCGTGGGTCTAGAGGAGCCTCGGTCATTACCTATTATTTTAATATATTTTTCGTTTTAATCGATGGCGCGTAGTCGGACGCGCCAGAGCATCATCCGCCCGTCAAGCGCCATATAAGTGGCGCGTGCTCCTTCTTCCCGCCGTCAAAAATTCCCTTCCGACAAACGAAAGATGCGTTGGGACGTCCTCTCTCCGCCGGCTCGGCGCGTTCTCGTCAAACATTTCCGGTGAGCGGCGGAGGACGGGTTTTTCCGGCCGCCCTTTTCTCTCTCTCGAGGCGCAAAGTCCTCTCCGGTCCCCGATGTTTGATAAATGTTTATTTCGGTCCCGATGTTTTTATTTTGTTTTTATTACTGATTTATTGAAATTAAAGTTTTATTTCTTTCAATTGTGCCCTTCGATTAAAACCGATTATATAAAATAGTTTTATTTCAGTCCCTATACTTTTAATTTTTGATTGATTTTTTATTTCAATTTTTTGGTACCAATGTTTTAAATTATTTGATTTGGTCCTCCAATTGGAATTGGTAATATATGCAAAGTTTGATTTCAGTCCCTCTTCTTCTAATTTATTATTCAATGCCAACAATTCTCATTATTTATTTTTAGTCCTCCAATTGTTTTTGTTTCAATTTTATTCTTTAATTGCAATTAACTTTATATATGTTATTTTTCATTTCGGTCCTTATTCTTTTAATTTTTGATTTGGTTTTAATTCATTTGTTTTTTTAATGTTTGTTTTTTAGATATTTATGCATTTATGCTTTTAATTTTTGTCTTTATTTATTTATTTTTAATCGATTCAATCCTAAATTGAAATTTGTCTTGATAATTAGTTTTAAATTAATATTACACATTTCGTTCCCTTTTTTTCTATGATTTTAATTTTTTCCTTTAATTAAATGGTTTTTATAATTTTGCTATTTTGGCAAAAAAAAAAATGACAATTTTACTGATTATTTTTTATACAAATCTTTTAATTTTTTGTAATGATTTTCCAGGGTAATTTAATTATTTGAATTGCTCTGATAATAATTTTGATAGTAATTTTAACTATTATAATAATCATTTATTTATTTTGGACCCTACATTTTTTTCCACTTTTATCCTTTAGTTAGAATTAATTGTATATTTTATTTTTAATTTCAGCCCTTATTCTTTTGATTTTTTTTATTTTATATTAATTCATTTGTTTTTTTTAATCTTTTGATGATGTTTAATTTTTATTCGTGTTTATGCATCTATGCTTTTAGTTTCTTTGTTTTTAGGGTTTTTTTTAATCGGTTCAATTTTAAATTTTGAATTTTTATTGGTAATCATTTTAAAATTAATATTGCTTCCTTTTTCCTTTATTCAATTTTTTTCTATTATTTTGATTTGTTTTTTGTATTAAATAATTTTTATGATTTTATTATTTGCTCAATGATAATGATAATTTTAGTTATCAGTTTTTTTTCTATGAATCCTCTACTTTTTTTTTAATGATCTTTCTCCTTCTTTTCTTTATTTTAGTTAATATTTTTTTAAATGATTCTTTATTTCAATTTCTTTGACAATAATATTAAGAATAATTTTGACTATTGTAATAAAAATTTGCTTTTTTTTATACATCATATAACTTTTTTACCTCATAATTTTTTTCTTCTGTTAAATTTTGAATATTTTTTAGTTTTTATTTATGTTATTTGTTAATTATTAACACAGTAATAATAATAATAATAATAGAGGTAGTAGTGGTAGTAGTAGTAATATGATTATTGCAAGTCTTCTCACAATTGTTTTTATTTGATTATTGCAAGTCTTCTCACAATTTATATTTTATTTTTAAATATTATTTAAATTAAATTATAAAATGAACAAATCTTAATACAATAAATTTAATAATTCAAATATAAGAATCTTATTGTTTTTTAATGATGATAATAATTTTATGTTGATTATTTCGTTAAAACCTCCTAAAAATAAATTTATATAAATTTAAAATTCATATATTATATAGAAAACTTACACTTCACAATAATTCTACGCAGATTTATTATTTTGATGAAATTTATATTATAACAAAAAAACACATACAATTAATATTTTTATTTTTAAAAATATGGTATTTCGTCGCGGGGTATTAGGTAGTGTGAAATATATCGCGATTTGATTTCAGCTCAAAAAAACTGACGCCATCTTCATTTTGCTGAAACGGCAGGTCGTTGAAATTAACACTTCATCCCTGCCCCTAGTAACTGGACGATCCTTGAAATCCAAAACTTTGCTGCTAACCACCAGATAGCACACAGCAAGATAAGACAGACCTCCTTGAACTTAGCTTCCGCAATCACCACCAAAAGTCTAGCAAACCACCATGGCTTCCACCGCGACAACCACCAATCACATACCATTCTCTCTCCCACTCTCCAAGCTCTCTCCTCCACACAACCATTATCGCCATTTCAAAGTCTCCATCTTGACTCCCACCAGAATCCCCACCTTGAGAATTCAAGCTATGGGGGATATGTTAGGTGAATTTGGTGCCAGAGACCCTTTTCCTGCTGAAATAGAAAGTGCTTTTGGTGAGAAAGTGTTAGGCAATGGTGATACTGAACATAAAATTCTCATTCCTACTGTTTCTGCACTTTCTCTTTCCCAGCAAGAGTGTACTCCTATATCTCCTCTGCAAGACCCCATGTCTAAGGATGATGCTCAAAAGCTCTTAAAGAAGGTGAATTTGGAGTTCCGATATGGATTTTTTGCTCCTCTTTTCAGCTTTAAGGATGTGGTTTGCTATATGCAACATGTTGTGTAAGTTCTAGGCTTCTAGTTAGTTCAAATTAATTTACCCTGTGCTAGTTTATGCTTGCTGAGAAATTCCAAAATCTTCTTATAAATGTTAGCAGTTGTGTGGTGGTGGAATTGATATACTAGCTAAAATTGCTCGCTTTGTAACATTAGTAGATATTGAAGATGGGAAATTGAAGAACACTCATCTGGTTTTGTTCTTATAAAGCTGGAATCATTAATTTCTTGTAAGATTTAAAGTTTGAAGCTTTGAAATGCCAAATTCCGTGCCTCAATTTGTACTTTTGTTTGCTTTACACTGTAGGTGTTTGTTTGATTCTTTGATGCTGTGAATCACCAATTCTTTCCGATCAATCTGTCCCTGCATTTTGGGATGTGGGCTTTTTTATTCTTTTTCTTAGGACTTGTATCTGAAATAAAGTGCTTATTCTGCATACTACAAACACAAGTCTTGTGGCTCCTTTGTTGGTTTTCTTTCGTAGTGTTCTTAATATAATTCCCAGGGATTTTGAAGTAGGGTTTTAGTAGATAAGATATCCTTTTTTCTAGAGCTTCCATGCAACATTTTCATTTCCCTCCACTCCAAGAGACTGATTAGCGGTGTATTTCCAAGAGAAAAACTCTTTATCAAGAAGCAACTCATCTCTGGCATTAGATCATGTTGAAATGTATTAATAAGTGAAGTTCCTTGCATTTTTGAATTGCGTATTCTTTATTAAATTCCTTATGCTATCTCATTCCTGGATTAGGAACCAGATAAAAGAAGCAAACTTTTAATCCTATATTTTTCTCTCTTCAAGCTGTTTTAGTGTTTCAGTACATTTGCTTCTGTTTCATTTCGAATGCTGACATAAACAAGCAAAGCATTGATTTTTCCTCTGTAAAGGCATATTAAGTAAAATCTACAAGTTCCATGTTTAACTTCCACCTGTGAAAGCACACATCAATATGTTTTGCTTAACGGAAAAAGCTGTCTGCAGGTTCTTGGCTGGAGAATCCTCGATGAAGAAGTTGGACTTAAACTGCAATGCTTGTGGAAGTTGAGAGATTTTAAATGTGGTGTTGAACTTGTCAATAGAATTTACAAAGTTACAGAATCATGTGGCCATTTTCCAAATGTGCACTTGGAACAGAATCAAGTTAGAGCTGAGCTTTGGACTGAATCCCTTGGTAAGCTTTAAAATTATCCACAAAATTCTCTTTCCTGAATTTCCTTGAAGGCTGGATTTCCCTGCAGCCTGAATTAAATGATCTCTTTGAAAGCACTTGAATTTTAACAATTTCCCATTGAATTGCAGGGGGCTTGAGTATGACCGATTTCATTGTTGCAGCCAAGATTGATGAGATTAAGACATCAGACCTTGTCCCTAGAAAAAGAGCATGGGCATAATTGGATATTTCCTGGATAGCTTTATTGAAGGAATTTGAGAGACCATGAAGTGCAGTATCAGAATCTAACTACAGTCTACAGAGATCTCATTTTATCACAATTCATAAGAGAACTCAGTTTTTTCCTCAATCCTTGTGTTTGTTAGCATTGATTCATTTTACTGCCATTCAACAAGAATATATGATCTTTCTATATTAACCTCATTCCTTTCCCCTTGTCGAGGGATTTTTCTGATGTACAATCAATTAGTTGCCGATGTGCAAATTATCTTCCATTGGTGATCTAAACAAATATAATGTAATGCTTGCTAGAAAACCTGGAGAACTTCTGGTGACATCTTCACAGACAAAAAATCAAATGGACGATGTAAAAAAATAAAAATTCCAAACCAATCCGAGGAGGTTTATCATTGCGATCTTTTTGTGATCCTAAACACTTCATCTAATCCATCTATCGTTCTCTTCCAGTTTCAGCATTCCCACTCCCATTTGTACTACACACTTGGGTTTAGTGCTGAGAGGGACTACCCTGAGTACTGCCCCTCTTAGGTAGGTAGTTCTTGAGTTCTACACAAGTCCAATCTTACATGGAAAAATCAAGGGCACAGATCTAGCATCCAAATTGGTGTTGTGGCAAAATCAAGGCTCCATGTCCAAACTTCTTTTGTGTTTTTGAAGAACAATTTTACAACGTCTCATTAAGTTCAATATTGTGAGGAAAGAGAACTGACAGAGAGAGAAAAAGAAAATGGTTGCAGCAGTAGCGGCAGCAGCAGTTACCACAGCTAATCCACTAACATGCTCTCTATTTCCAAGCCAAGGTCCCAGATTGATGAAAACCCATCGTTTTTTTTCTTTCTCCCTTCACCCGCTCTCCTTTTTCTTGCTTTCTCTAACCCGCGATTTTTTTTTCTGGCATTTCAGGTCTTAGAGGAACAAGTGGGCTGCAATGGACGAAGGTAGTTCAGTTTGCCTATCTAATAACTTACATATGTTTTTTATTCCTCTGCTTTAAGGAATGCATACTGATAATGTGTGCAATGTCGAGGTTGCCACTATTACAAGTACAGTCTGTCAGAACACTTAATGCTACTGAAATTAGCTTCGCAGTGTGTGCGCTTATGATGTTCGACGAAATGCTTATTAAGTTGGCAAATTAAAGGGACTGAACTTTGCACCGATTTTCTATGTCACAGAGGCAATGTACCAGAAAGGCAAGTGCTTTGACAGTTACAGCTAAATTTGAGCTGAAACCTCCTCCATATCCCATGGTAAGATTTGAAACAAAGCAGTCTCTTTATCAAGAAATTAAGCTACTTGATAGTGAGTGAGATAATGGGCTTGGATTTTTATTATTTGACAGGATGCATTAGAGCCGCATATGAGCAAAGATACATTTGAGTATCACTGGGGAAAGCATCACAGGGCTTATGTGAATAACTTGAACAAGCAAATTGAAGGAACAGAACTAGATGACACGTTGTTAGATGATGCTGTGCTTATTACATACAACAAGGGTGATCCACTTCCTGCTTTCAACAACGCTGCACAGGTATAATAAATCATCCTATGCATACAAGCTCACTTTTTTTTGTTGTAAACTTTATTTTTTGGGTTTTCTAATCATTTTAATTTTAATTTTTGTTTAATCTGGACTCAGGCCTGGAACCACGAATTCTTTTGGGAATCCATGAAACCGGGAGGGGGAGGAAAGCCATCAGGGCAACTTCTACAATTGATAGAAAGAGATTTTGGTTCTTTTGATAAATTTGTTGAAGAGTTCAAGTCGGCTGCAGCTACTCAGTTTGGTTCTGGATGGGCTTGGCTCGTATGTAAGTGATTTTTCCATATGCCAACAATTACATTTCCTACTGTTACTCTTTTGAATAATTATAACTTGCTTGTTTATACCAGTGAAAATAAGAGTAAAATATCTTGTATGTTAATCTCTCTAGACAAGGCAAATAGACTTGATGTTGGAAATGCTGTAAATCCTTGTCCATCAGAGGAGGATAAAAAGCTTGTAATCGTCAAGAGTCCCAATGCAGTGAATCCCCTTGTTTGGGATTATTATGTAAGTGCAGTTTCTTGATTTGTTTCATTTGCAGAAATATAAGACGATATTAATCATGTAAAAGGAAACATTACCAATCACTTATGATGTTTGTGTTTGGTCCATTCACCTGATGCTGCTGGTTATTTCTCGCAGCCACTCCTCACAATTGATGTTTGGGAGGTATTCAATAACTCTGTTGTTTATTCAATATTTGACATGTTGATTTTCTTTATAGAATAATTTTGATTTGTTCTGACCACTGATTTGGCATTGCAATCTTGCTTTCTTTCAACAGCATGCATACTACGTAGACTTTCAGGTGAGGTTCATTGTAATCAATCATCCGTTTAAGTTTGCTTTCCATCTTGGTCCATCGTTAAATCATTTGATAAGTGATTATATGTATTGTTTCTTCATGTAGAATCGACGACCTGATTATATATCAACTTTTATGGAAAAGCTCGTGTCATGGGATGCAGTAAGTGCGAGACTTGAAACTGCAGTGGCTCGAGCTGCTGAGAGAGAAATAGAAGAAGCAAGAAAGAGAAAAGAGGAAGAGGAGGGGAACTTTACAGACAAAGAACCTGCGGAGATTTTCATAGATGGGGTTGCTGATGATTCTGAGACTGATTGATTTCATGCTGTTTTGCAGTTATTATATGCAGAAAATTGTTGAGGCCTGTCACGTCCTTCGATGATGTCTTTGAAGGTGATATCAGTTTGAGCCCGATAGACTACAAACATGTATCCTTGTCTGCTTGGGAAACAAGGAAATGTATATTTCAAGTACTGTTATTTTCAAGTTTAAACAATCTGTGAGGCAGTTCCTAGGCATTCAAGACCGCCTACACAATTTTTTGAGGTAGTAGTCTGTACTCGCTACGAACGGCAACTCCGAGAGTCGCAAAGAAATAGATCCTTTCCAACTATGTGTCGTGTTATATGAACCCATGGTAAAATGGTGTCAACCTGCTTGAACCAAAAATGTTAATTTCATTTCGGTTGCTGCTGTCTTTTTTTTAATTGGAACGTAACGTCTTGGTTCGAGAACATTGGTGTTTCGGGGTTGTACTGAATATGTGTGTATATATATTAATTCAATTTTTTTTGTTTAAATCCAAAAATAAAATCATTTAGAATTGTGTAATTTAATAAAAAAAATAATAAAATGATTTTTCTAAACAAATTATAAATATGTATAATATTACTGGAGTACTATCATTAATCTTCCAAGATTATTATATTATTTGATTGCTCTGAAATTTTAATATAACACATATAAGATATATGATTGATATTGTAAAATTATTTATTATTTAAAAAAAATACTATTTGGCCAAAACGAAATGGGCAGAATGAAATCGGAATGTTTTGGCCAAAAAATCCGGAACCTGGGATGAGATTTAAACCAAGACAAAAACAATACTATTTTATCTTATTTTTTTAACTAATACAAAACATTTCGGACGAAACAAAACGGAATGAAATGATATAAGTATGGCTTGAACATAATTGATAAAGAGGGTGGGGTGCAGCGGTAAGTGCCTGGTGTAGAATGTTTCACCCGGGTTCGAGCCTCTGTTTTGCACATTTTTCCTCGTAAGAGTCTGGAACAGTCGGGGTTTTAACCGCTCACCTGGATCCACAAAGTACGTTTCCGGGATAGAGTTTTCCTAGTAAGGAATGATTCAAAAATAAAAAAATCATCGATAACCAGACGATTTTAGTTTTGTTCCGTATACAACATTCTTTATCGAAACTGGTGCTGGAAAAAATATGTAAAGAATCAATGGAATGTATATTATGATATGATCAGTCACAAAAAATGTTTCATCTCTTGTATGGAAAATAACATCAATTCACTCTTGTTATCAAAACATGGGGGGCTGCTTGTACTTTTCTCGTATACAACATCTGTAGCAGTACAATGAACCTGATAACCCAGATGAAAGGAACTGGATATCTGTGAACTAAAAAAATATGTACGCTAACAGAATAACTTAAAGCAGAGGACGAAGCAAACTCGCACCGAACAATGAAACATCTGTTTTCATTTGGAGTCATCTTACAAGAGATGTTTTTAAAGACAAAAGGTTTTCAAAATCCGAGGCAGAGTTTTCGACACGAGGCGGTCCGAAAATCTCCCAGAAGCGAAGAGTCTCATCTCCTCCAGCTGACACCACAGTCAATCCATCAGGGCTCTGCAACAAACCATTTGTTAAGGACCAGGAGATGTTCATCTACAAGAATCATTTTTTCAGTGATTTCAGCTTAAAACGGATAAGTTCTTAGGTAATCAAACCTGAGAAAGGTTGATGACTCTGCGTTCATGTCGATTTATTTCTCCCACTTTAGTCATAGAAGGGTACTTCCACAAGCACAGATGGTTTTGAACTCCGGAATTGCCATAGCCGTGGCCACTCAGTATCTCCTTGTGATGTCTGTTCCATTCCAGTCCACATATCTGAACAATTCAACATGAAATCATCAATGCTAACTTAAAATCATCTTCATGAATCAAATAAAAGTGCATGAATTAATCTTTTCTGCCCGAAAAGAATTACTTGCCTGTGCTCTGGTTTCAATGCTATGAGTACAAGTCCCTTTTTTCATATCCCATATCTTGATACATCCATCTCCTGTGCCTCCTCCCGAGGCCAGCACATTGAATTGATAGGGACACCAAGCAAGTGCTTTGACGGCAGCTTGATTATGGGCATTGAATCGATGCAAGAAGTTCGAAGAGCTCATTTTCGAAGCTTCCCAGATGTATATAAAGCTTTCATTTCCTCCACTTGCCAGTACATTACCTTCACTAGACCATTTCAAACCACATACTTCTTCGGTGTGTGCTTTTATGCGTGAAGTTGGGCTGTTTCCCACTCTTACTGTCAATGAATTTGCAGGTATAAGGAAACTGGAAAGCTAAAACCACATCACTGTGTCGAAAAGTAATGGTTAGTAAAAAGAGAAGTAGTCTAACAACCATCATGATTAATAATGGATCTGTCGAGGCTTCCTGTTGTTAGAGTATGGCCATTCCAGGCAATGGCTGCTATCCTGCTCTGATGACCTCCCAAGCTTCTGATCTGTGAGTTGTAAGAATAATGATTTTACCATAACAAATTCAAATTCCAGAACAATTTTCAAATCTAAAGCAAAGCACAGAAAACTTACACATTTGGAAGTCTCAGGATCCCAAATTTGAAGTTTGGATTTCATGCATCCGATTGCCAAAGTTGTGGCTTTCTCTGACCAGGCTACACTTGTTGGGTAGTCATTGTCACCTTGAACTTCCAACAGCTTCTTCACTTCTTGGTTCTCTGCGTTCCATAAGTATAGTGCGGAGCCCAATGCAACGGCAAGAACATTGTTCCTTCCCCAATCCATGAGGTTCACATAGAAGTCATCTTTTATTTTTGGTGCATCCAGAACCCTAACTTCTTTCTGCAAATGCCCTCAATAAACATAAATGACAGCATAACATATTTCCCAAATATATATCACTACAAGTTACTGTCATCTATGCAATGTTCTAATTGATCTAATTCAGACAAAACAAAGCCAGTACTTACCGTAGGCAAGCGGCGAGATTCATGTTGCTTGACTCCATTCCTCAACACTTCTGCATCAGCATCTCTTCTCATGTGGTCATCATAATTCCATTTTCTCCGAGATTTCGGACTTCCTCTAAAAACCAACATCCTAAATGGTCTCCCTTCTGAGTCCAGAGTTAGACTTTCGCTCAACATTGCTCTGTATCCTTTCTGCCTCACAGACAGACACATTTGGAGATTTCAGTTTACAATCAAGAAAACCCAGAATCCATATGTCCACATGAAAATTTCTAATTTTTATAAACTCTTCATGCCACAGATAAAAAGAAATTATGATTAGCCAACCCAGAAAACAGAAAAAAAATAATAAGCTGAAGGCAATTAACCCCAGAACCCTGATAATCTTAACCCAGTAATGAGATTAATCAAAACACAAAAACCCATTTCCCAACCGGCATAAAAGGAAGAAACTTACACCGAAATTGGGTTTGTGTAATTCTTTGACTTTGTTTGTCAACAAACAATGGGCTTGATCAAGATTCATCAAGCTCCTGTTTGGTATAAACCTATCGCCCTATGCACACATACAAAAACAAGAAAACCGTAAAATCAAGCCCATGAAAAGAAGTGTGGTAAAAGAAGGGTGAGGAAGAGTCTTGTACTGGAAATTCGTATTGAGTGGGGCTGTCATGTAATCTTCTTGGAGAGTACCAATCTGGCTGAAGTTGAACTGCTCTCTCCTCGCTTTGATCCATTTTTTTTTTATAGAAATCACGGTACAAGAAGACCCGTCTCTTGAGATCCCGGAGAAATTTTGTCCAGTATAATTAAAAGAAAAGGAAAATGAAGAGATTAATATAGCCGTTGAAGAGAAGGATGATGGTCTTTTCCCTCCAAAAGGCCAAATCGTTGTGACCGTTGAAGGATGGTGTCAGTTATTCTGTTGGTTAAAGGCGCCAATTGTACGAGTCGAGTCGGGTCGGGTCAAGGCTGCTCAGTTCTATAGTTCAAAAATTAACAGATATCAGGTCCAAACTCAGAATGAGTCCAAATATCCATTAATATTAGCGCAAGCATCAACTACACTACCTCAAATATTAACAATCTTGTATCCAAACTTTTTTTTTTTTATCAATTTTACGTCTACATTATTTTTATTGTTCTCAATTAAGCCTTAGATTAATTAACAGAAAACGTAAAATTCCTAGCAAAATGAAATCACTTCCTGTAAAAGCAAACCATACTATTTAGACCCAAGAGGTCCCGGCGGAACGGTAGGCATGCTCTCGTCGCTTACGAGGTTGGGGGTTCGACCCTCTTCTTCGTCTGCAGCAAGACGCTTGAGGAGACCTTGCTACCCGGGCCTAGGGATTAGTCTGGGCCAAATTCTGGGATACCCTGGTTTGCCAAAAAAAAAAACCATACTATTTAGATGGAAGAAAAATCTTTTTTTTTTCAATATGAGAAAATCTCATCTCCTAGATAGCAAAATTTGTAGGTTTAGATGAGCAAGAAAAACCCTATTATCCCAAACTTTTATAAGGAGTGCACGCTCCTGACTTAAACTCGAAACCTGCTGTGCAAATCGTAAGTTCTCAGTCATCACACCATGTCCTTTAAGGACAAGGAAATTCTTAAGTATATGTTCGAGGATGAATTTAATGATAAAAATTATTTGGTGATATTAATATGGATAATGGAGGTGTAATATCGGTGAAATAAGACATTATATTTTGGATCAATAGTTTAAGCTTAATTTTATAGTTAATGCATGTTTGCCTAACGTTAGAGCTATCTCATGCTTCAATTTAGAACTGCGTTAGAACCTAGTATCGGCCATTTTCCTCAAATTTTGATTTTGATTTTTTATTTTCTTAAAGATTCCGACGTATTGGCCATGCATGGGCGAGGTATCATGAGAAGACGACCCGTAGTACGTCACTGTTGGTTTCTTCATTTATTGGTCTGGCCAGTGCTATGTAGCACATCTGAATCCACGAAATTTGAAAACCAACTTCACAAATGGAATTGTTGGATCCATGTGTTGCTCCAGTTATTCAATGGCGACGAGCATAGTTTCTAAGATCCAATCCAGAGTTCCATCTAGGCAATAATTCTCCAGTCATACATCTAGTTATTCTATTTTTATTAAAATCTGGCTTGTCTGGTGAATTTGGACAGAACTTTCACTTGGAGAATGATACTCCAGTTTTCTCCAAATCTAAATTGATCAACTAGATCGATAAAAATGGTACCGAATTGATAAAAATCATGGTGTATCCAAGTTTTATAATCATGTTGATAGTTGAAACAACATAAAATTTGAACCTGTGTTTAAACAATCTTAAAGAGGAAAACATGACTCCCCACATCCTGTAATGCCAGTACTAAACTTCAGTAAATTTCTACTACCTATTAGTGGCCCTACAAGATCTTCTGATTTCTCCTTGTGTGCCAGTCAGAACCCCTATAGCTCCCATCTTAACCATGGCAGCACCAAACCTGGCAGGGAAATCAAATGCACTAGCTAGGTTTGTCACTACAGGCTTTGTCAATGGGTCAGTTCCTATATCTTGGTCAATTTGGAGAATGCCTCTATGTAGCATCACATTCTGATAGTATGTATTGCTTATTGTAAATGGGCTAAATGAATTTTGATCAAGGTTCACTGTGTTGTCTACTGTGGCAAATGGAGGGCACCTTGATCCCAGAATGTTTGCCAGGAAAGGATCCATGGATGGATCAGGTCTGCCAGTGTTTTCAAAGTTGAAAAGACGGTCTCTGATGAATGAGCAATGTGCAAACCCAACAGAATGAGCACCTAGTAGAAGCACCATGTCTGTAACAGTGAGACCTTTATCGGAGAATGCTGCAATGGCTTCCGGCACTGATATTGCAGGGCCTGGCAGGCTCACATTTCTAGCTACAGAGACTAAACCATCCCTTCTTCCTGTCTGAACATCGTATCTCCCTCCACCACTCTGGACATGAATCATTATTCAACTCAGTTTGGATTTTCTGAATAATCACAAACTGTAACAAAGAGAGAGGTTTAATTACCAGGAAAACAACATCTCTAGTAGCTATTGCAATGAGATCCGCACAGGAGACCACGCCAGGGCAAGCATTTTCCACAGCAATCTTTGCCTGGTCTATAATTTCATATCCCCTCACACTCAAATTCGGTATTGCTGTTTTCTCACTGCTGATTCCATCTACTAGTATTGATGCATCACACCCCTTTTTCATCATCATTATTTCCACCAATAAATAGTAAATCAGTTCAATAAAATAATTACATCTCTCTCGATCGACGATGCAAAAACTCTTAGCAAGTTAACATTTGGCCAAAATTCTGGTGAAAAGTTCCACAAAATTGGCTCAGAACATTGAAACATTATTCTCGTTTATTTTTAATATTAGTCCAAAATATGAGTCATGCATAAATAGCAGAAACTAGCTTGTGCTTAAACTGAAGAAAAGTGCACACAAAGCTTGCTTGCCAACAAACCAGTGCATCAACCGTGCTTCTAGCTACGTGGATTGTGGATGACCATTATAAACCTAAAATTATTAGATGAAAACAGAATTAAAAGTTCCTAATTCCTGGGCGAAAATATGCAGAAATATAAGCTTACATTGACAAAGCAGTCATGGAACTGCAAACGTAAGAGGGCAGCCACAGTTGAAGGATCCCTGAAGAACTGAGCTGTAATTACTCCAGCTACTATAGCCTCAACATCTGCAAATCCACATTTTCCTCTGTAAAATCCCACTTGCAGTGCACCGTAGCAGAAGCCAGCAAAGTTCACTGAAATGAACCCAAGGGCTAATGTCAGAAATGCTGCCTCAACCTTCATCCTCTTTAGGATGCTAAAAAAAAAAACAGAGAAAAGAGAGATTTTTATCCTAGAAGTATTATCTTCTAAATCATACTCTTGGTGCCACTTATATTTGGTTGTATCATGCCTTGCCTGTCTTTTTGTCAAGCATGGCACTTTTAATAGGCCTTGAGCTGAAGGAGAGTCTGTCTATATTTTTGGAACACAAACATTTAATAATGCATGAGATTTATGCTAGTTCAAGGGATGCTGTCGGATCATTCCTTTTTCCCATTGCAGAATTTTTTTTGTGGATTCCAGAGGACACGGCTTTTTTTTTTTTTTTTTACAGGGAAATAAAATGATGGATCAGAATTGTTAAAAATCTATCTAGACACAAATTTAGAAGCATGATTTTATGCTTTGATAATGCCAGTAATTTCTATCAATGAACAATAATAAAGATAGGACATAAATTAGTTTTCCAATATTAGCTATGGACAGTTCAATTGTCTTAAGAGTGTTTCAAAGAAGTAGCAGAAAACAAGACTTAATTCTCCTTTTCTTTCCTTCTGTGTGTGTGATTTGAGTATGGAATCTGGATTTTCTCTCTTCTATCTCTTTAGTTCGAGTCTGAATTTTCTTCTCTCTTGATTTGAAAATGGCTGCTCCAAACCTTCCATCAAACTATACAAGGTAAGTTAGTGTTCGACATGGGAATAATAATCGCTTTTCAAAATACTTTTCTTCAATCATTCTTTTCTTTTCGCTTAGAAATGTTTCTAAATACCATTTTTAAATTTAACATATTAAAGCAATCTAAAAAGATATATCTATTTTTTTTTTGTAAAAACCCAGCCGGCGTTGTCAAACAGGGTCTGAATTGCTGCCATCACACGGTCATGCTAGTGCTGATGGTTTTTGGCTTCCTTTTCTTTTCACAATTTCTTTTTATGTTTCCAATGATGCCCGCGATTTAGATTTTCGGGATCTCAGTCTCAAACTTCAAAGCTTCATAGCCAAATGGAAAGCCAATGTGAGTGTTCACAAATCACAACCATAATGTGTTGCTGAAAGTCTACTTTGATCGAATATAGACATCCATTTATTATGAAGAACGTAATCTTCATCATAAATGGATGCGTTCCGGATATCTCGTAATAAATGGCGTTGTCCACCACACAGTCTCAAGTAATTAGCTGTGAGAAACATCAGTTAGTTAAGAATTGTAGCACTGGCAAAATGAACCGCTTCATTGAGAAAGAAGTGAGCAGTCTACAAGAAGACAGGCGCATTATTTACATCCATTTTTAATTGCAGATGATTGTATTCACTTGACAGCCAGAACCCAAGGCAATGAAAGAGAAGTCTTAACATCCTGAGCTCCCATGTAGCATCCTGAAGATACCATGTTTCCACCCAATTTTGCTGTAAGTTAGACGTCATGTATAGCATCCTGAGCTCCCATGTAGCATCCTGAAGATACCATGTTTCCACCCAATTTTGCTGTAAGTTAGACGTCATGTATAGCTTAAAAGGACGAAAAGATCTTAACTTATTTAACGCTTGTAGGATGAATGGTGGGATCCCAGACCAGGAGGAAATGGACCGATATGTCGAGTACTGCCATATGTGACTGCATCAGGGAACCTGTAGAGACTGGGGGCTGCAATATGATTTGCTGTGACAGTCGGAGCATCAGCAAACCCATAAAGATCAGAGGCTGCACTCTGCCTAGCAGTGAGAGAGGGAGCATCAGCAAACCCATAAAGGTCAGGGGCTGAGCTTCCATTAGCAGCAGCAGGTGGGGAATTCAGCAGACCTGCAAAGCCTTCTATTGATTGTGATTTTCCAAACAAACCAGATGCATGATGCCAATGTCCCAATGACCCATCATTTAGGGCAGTATCCCCAGCCCTATGCCATGCATAGTGTGGAACATTGCCTCCTTTTATCTGCCCTGTCCCATCAACTAGCATATCCCTGTGAACTCCAGCAGATCCACCATATGCAGCTGACAGACCAATTCCACTTGCTGATGTGCCCGGAACAGTTTTAGGAAAAGGCCCTAAACTAGATCCATACATAGCAGATGTGCCAGCAGGATAGTTGTTGACATGACCAGGGAATCCACCATTCAATCGCATCACACTGTTATATGAGCTCTGTCCATCCATGTAGCTAGCAGCAATTTGATCAGGCAACCCCACACCTGGAGAGATCAAGGGTGAACCTTTCTCTGCAAATCGTTGACGTTTTATTTCTTGACTCTTCCAGTAATTTGTCACCTCATTCACATTTTCCGGTCTCTTTGACAAAGGCAGCTTGCCTATTTTCTTATTCAGGTCAACAATGTCTTTCTCCAGCTCAGTTGTCTTTTCTTGAAGTTGCCAACCAGGAAGAAGTTTTGTGGGGTCAAGCTGGTGTTCTTCAAGAAATTTCACCACTGATTTCAGAGCAATCAGTTGCTTTTCCTTTGCTTCTTTCTGGAAGAAAAAAAAACGATATGCCGGCCCTATTAGCAAAGCAAAGAGGATGGTGATTTTTAAATTAAAGTGCAAAATCACCTGTAAATGTATTGAAGGCGAGTTATTTGCTTTTCTTTTTCTACCCTCCGATGGTTCTTTAGACTCTTGCAAAACTAAAGTCAATAGTTTCTGAACAGGAAACTTGTCCTCGATTCCAAATATACAAGCCACATCAACAGCTTCAACTTTCATTCCCTTCTTCATCATTCCCTCTATGATATCTGCAGTAGTCATATATCATATGGCATAAGTTCATGCATGGTACTGGAAACAAATCTAAAAAATAAAAGAAAGAGATCATGCATCATAATAGACAATGCTTACGGATGGATAAATAGGATCAAATTTAACCTTTTGGAATTCAGAACAAAATGGCAATCACACACAAACAGATGGATACCCTATACAAGTATCAAAAAGTAAGACTACATTCCCCACTTCTCAGAAACATGAATTCATCCTCCAGTCCCTCATAATCAACACTGGCGATGCTAACCAGGCATCCCTCTTCCTCTCCAGATACATGCCTATTAGAAGAAGTAATGTTGCAGATTTGCAGAACCCAGCACATAGAAAATGAAATCTACCTTCTCAGGTAACAAAAAGATTTAGACATATCTTGCAAGTCTTTCCATTGAGCCATTGAATCCTTTCATTATGTTCCACCCCTAAGCCAAAAGGCCATTTCAAACAGCATTTATATATTGAGAGTGGAAAGTGAAGTTTTAGAGTTAGTTGTTAATAATACTTGTCTGCTTTATTTGCTTCCAAATATTTCAAGACAAGAAAATGTACCAGGGAAAATTGCAACTAAGGTTCAGAACAGTTTTCTTATCACCATAACAGGGTGAAAAAAGCAATACAATGATTAATTATAAGCATGCTCTTGAGACTACTTTCACATGAGCATTTGCTAATAAATTTTTATTCAGTTCTCTCACAGTCCAGTAACCATGGAAAAGTAGCAGAAAATAGATAGAGCCGTAACCTTCAAGTAATGATGCGGAAAGAATCTAATGCAGATTGTCTCTGCGATCTGTCATGGTATGAGATTCTCTCAAAAGAGACAGACCTACTACTCTAAGCAGTTCAAATTAATGTATTGACTATCTTGATTTCCAATGGTAACTGCAAGGCAGCATCAGTAAACATTCATAAACTAAGTTCATCATGGAATCACACCTGAATCTAGCCCTTTCTGTGATTGTTTTAAATTAATATTTTCTGCTACGTTGAGAATCAATGTAAGCAACCACCAACCAATAGTCTACATAAAATGTCTAAAATCCCTCCGCATAGGAGATATCATGGTGTTCAGTAATAAAAAGTAAAAAATTTATCACTTTAGGAGCTTCTAAACTACAAACACAACAAACTTTAGAGGAATCCACCGACCATGCTCCATACTTAATTTAGAGTCCAGTTCATCATACATATGCTTCATTGATCATAAAATAAAAGAGCAACAAATGACAGTTCATCTTTAACAACTGAAATTTTAAAAGGAAAAGTTTGATCAAAGCATGTAGCATTTAAAATGTAGCATAGTAGTTTTCAAGTTCCTTTCTTTCCCCTTTCCTCTTTCATAATATAAAGAATTTCCTATCCACCTATCCAATTTCTTGTCGTCTAAAAATAACTTCTCCTTTTCTACGATTAAGAAATTGGGTATATTTTCCTTTCTATCACATTCCTCCACATATTTGCACCCCATTTCTACAATTAACTTAGCAAAAAAACAATCTTCAACTAATTGAAAATTAAAGCATCTACTGCTACTAGTTCAAAAAACAAATACCAGTAACCCTAGTGACAAGAAGCCGCGATCTTCGAACCAAACCAGCGAACTGCCTCGATTTACTCAAGTTAACCAAACCAAAAACATCTTCATCACTAAACGACCTCGGAATCCCAAACCCTCCAATTAACAACAGCAAACCCTTGGCATCAATCTCGCCGCTATTCCTCACACCACCTTCACTAATCAATCTCTTTCTCCACGCTATAGCCACCTGCTCCGCCTCTTTCTTCACCGCATCCTCCACTGCATTCTCATGATCACTAATCAGCAAAAAAAATTCCAAAACCAAAATCGACGCTTCTCTGCCTTTAATCATCGGAGACTCTTTCTCATAAGCTTTACTACCTTGCAAATAAAACCTCCCTATACAATCTAACACTAATTTAGCCGGCTTCGGCGCACATTTTAATGCTGCCGGAACTTCTTCTCGAAGTTTCTCCACGTTAGCTAGATTCGAAACTATATATTTCCGCAGCCCTCTTCCACACATCATTTGACACAAGCTCCTTACTTCTGGTTTTTCCGTTGCTGGTGCTGCCGCAGCAGCGGTTCCAGTTTCAGTTTCCGTCACTTTTGTTGTTTCAGTTACATTTTGCGGCAACGGTGTTTTTGCTTTTTCTGTCTGAGTTTGTTGCAGTTGCTGTGTCTTTTCTTCGAGTTCGTTGGAGCGGGCGGTGATTGCTTTGTCGATTAAATTGAGATGATTTTGCAACTCATCGAATCGTCGTTTAAAAGTATCTATTGCGGCTGATAAACTGGTTAGGTCGTCAATTGATTTCAGAAATTGAGGTTCCGTGGGTGGTGGTGATGGAGGCGGTGGTGATGGGTGGGGCTCCTGTTTAATAGGGGTAGTATTGGAATTGAGAGTAATGGCCATGGAAGGTGTGGCCATGGCTGAGAGAGATTATGCGCCGGTAAATCACTGGTTTGATTACGAAAGGGAAAGGCCCTCATAAAGTTATAAAATTGTTTCAGACATATTTCATTTTGGTACCTATAGATTCCAAAATGTTGCAATATTGTACTTTTCTGCTAGTAAATAAAAAATCGTAATGCATGAACACTTTTTGAATTTTTTGTTTTTTGTTTTTTTTTTGGGTTTTCAAGAGTTTTTGTGGAATATTATTAAGTGTTATAATTTTTATATTTCGAATTCCAAAGTAACCGTTAATATATGAGTTTGTTTCACATTAATTATAAATAATTGTTTTATTTATGATGATTTTTTTATAACTCATGATTTTTATTAGTGGTATTAGTTTTTTTATTTATAAAAATATTTTTAAATAGATCTAGTAAACACGTTAAATTTAATGTAATTGGACATGACAGTAGTCAATCCAATGAAACATGGATTTGGTGACAACACCATGCCCAAAGTTTTTGAATTTGACAAATTCTAAAAAAAACATTTGATAGATAATAAATCATTATGTCTCTCCATCTAGAATAATTATTTATATTAATATAGTATTTTTTTTATACTTCTAGATATATACAAGATCATTAATGAGATGTAAGAAATATCTATCTTTTATTAATATCATTAAAAATATAGGACTTTAAAAAAAACATTTTCTATAAAAAAAAACTCATAAATTTTAAATATATCACAAGATTTTCAAAACAAAAAAATTATAATTTTCATAGAGCATCTCGAGAATTATTCAATCATGTAGCCTTGTTCCGGTACTACTTCATTTTTTAGAACTTCATCATTTTTCATAAGCAATTTACAATAAAATATTTGATTTAAGAAGATTAAAGTGATATAAAGCGTTTTTTTTAAGAAAATGATGATAAATGAGTTTAGAATTTAAAGTTTTTTTAAAAAATATTAAAGTTTGATTCAATTTATTCAATTTGTTGTTTAATTGACCCAAATCATTTCGGCGAAACAAAATGATATCAAGAACACTAACCCTGATTACTGAAAATACTTTCTGAAGAATGATGACAGATGATGATAGCTGCTAAATGATTTTCTGAAACTAATGTCATTTAAAGAATATTTATAATAATCTAATTATTTACAGATGAATCAAATGCTAACCTGTAGTGACCAAACAAAATTTGAAGAATATAAACAAAGATTAGAAGGTTAATGTTGTATCAGACAAGTGCATTCTCCTAACTGACCAATGCGAGACAACTGGATTGCCTGAAGCATCCAGATCAATGAAAGCTGTGTCACCAGGCTTATAATCTCCGGCGAGGAATGCTTCACTCAAGGGGTTTTCGATTACCTGAGTAACCGCTCTCCTGAGAGGCCGGGCACCATAGAACTTGTCGTAACCTTGCTGGCATACAAGATATTTTATTGATTCTGACACCTCCAACCCAATTCCGAGAGACATCAGCCTTTCTTTCACCTCTTGCAGCATGAGATTCAAGATCTGGATCATCTGAAATAAAAGGAGGATGTCAAACAACTATTTTTGAAGTTCAATAGTGTTAATGTTTGATCAAAGCCAAACAGTCCTGGGTGATTAAGATTCACTTAAAAGTGAGAATTTCAAATGGACTTGTGCAAGTTTCAAGCCCAAAGAGTTTTCACTTGAGAGAGAATAATATAAATCATATTTTGGGATCTCGACTAATAGTTTAAGCTTTAGGTGAGATGGTTACTTAACATAGAGTTCGCGGGAAAAAAAATTACAGATAAAAAAAAACAGCGACAAACCTGAGTCTTTTCAAGGGGATGGAATACCACAACTTCGTCTATCCTGTTGAGCAACTCTGGACGGAAGTATCCCTTGAGTTCTTCCATTACTAATGCTTTTATTGCAGCATACGAAGAATTCTCATTATCTGCAATCATGAAACCGATGGAGGCGCGCCCACCCTTTGCAATGGCAGCAGAACCAACATTTGAGGTCATTACTACCAATGCATTCTTAAACGATACCCTCCTTCCCTGTAAAACCCAATCTTTCTATGATAAGAGACTAAATGGAGGTATCAATTAAGAAAAAATGAACAGGGAACTTGGCTAGCGTGGAACTTATAGTTGATGGAACTATATTTGTCTCGTCTCACTCACGATAATTTGCATAACAATATTTTTGTCTGAAACAAATGTATTACAGTTACTACCAACCTGAGAATCTGTCAGGTGGCCATCTTCAAATAATTGGAGGAGAATGTTGAATATATCTGGATGAGCTTTTTCTATTTCATCAAGCAAAACCACTGTGAAAGGCTGTTTTCTAATAGCTTCTGTCAAAATACCCCCCTCACCATAACCAACATAGCCTGGAGGTGTTCCTATTAACTTGCTCACTGTGTGACGTTCCATATACTCACTCATGTCCAATCTAAGCATGGCTGACTCCTGCAAACATAATGTCGGGCAAGAAGAAGTGAATCAGAATTTTGAAAACAGAGACATGAGGGTTCTAAACTACTCTTTAAAAGACAGTAATCATGTCGGATGTTCGAGTTACTGCAACGATAACATACAATTCCCAAAATATTCATATTTGCATTTGTCCAGTGCATTTGTTATAGACTCAAGCCATGATGTTATAAAGCAGCATAGTTTGATTTCTTATGTTCATTGCTTAATATCTAAGAGAATTTTTTAATTTAGACAACATATCAAAATAACCTGCATCGGCGTCATATCAAAATAACCAAAACGTATAAACAAGAAAAACTATCTGTGAAGTTGGATTTTAACCAAACACGTTTGTGCAGTATAGTTTGAGGCCTTACTGATCCAAAATAACTTCGAGCCAAAGCTTTTGTTAGTTCAGTCTTGCCAACTCCAGTTGGTCCGCAAAACAGCATTGCTGCTATGGGCCTATCAGGATCCTTCAGGCCAACACGAGACCTCTTAACAGCTCGAGATATTGCAGAAACTGCCTCATCTTGACCAATAACTCGTTTTCGAAGCTCCTCTTCAAGGTCCACCAGAAACTTTCTTTCATCGGCAGTCAGCTGCTGAACTGGTATTCCTGACCAGAGTGAAGCAACCACTGCTATATCATCAGGCCCTACCACAGGAGGTCTGAAAAGAATCACAGCTATAAAATTATTAAACTAGAAATGAGTGCTTGATAAATGCAGGCCTGCTGCTTTTATCCCTTCAGGCTCCAACAGAACTTCAAGGAAAAACAACATACTCATCATCATTTAATGCAGGAGGCAAACGAGACTCTAAAGTAATTTCTCCAGTGCCATCAATGCTGGAAGCACTGTCATCATTTGTCAACTGACTTGCCTGAACCTGCTTGTTGTTAGACATAAGACAACTAACAACGTAATTACCAGATCATGAAATTATGTAACTGTACCATGGTAAGCATAGAAACAAATATTATTACCACTTCATGCATGGCCTGGACAGTTCTAATTTCTTGCCAATAATCATCGGGTGACTTCGAAAGTATAAAGGTTTTCTGTTCTTTCTTCCTTCTATAGGCCTCAATACAAGCTCTACTTCCTGCCTCATCAATGAGATCAATAGCTTTATCGGGAAGATATCTATCAGCAATATATCTTGTTGACAGGCTCACAGCAGCATTTATGGCTTCAAGAGTGAATCTGCAGTTGTGATGGGCCTCGTATTTTTGTCGCAGACCCAACAATATCCTAACGGCATCCTCCTAAACATTTTTAAACAATGTTCAAATAAGACTTGGGAAACAAATAAAACATACAAAAAGAGAAAAAAAAGACTGTATTTTTGAAATAAACCTGGCTTGGCTCATTAATCATCACAGGCTGGAATCTCCTTGCTAATGCTTTATCAATTTCAAAATGTGTTCTGTATTCATCAACTGTTGTGGAAGCAATACACTGCAAGAAATGCACGCATGGTTCATACATGAAGGATACAATTAAATTTCCTATGAGAACCAAAAATTGGAGAGATCACAGTTTTAGACATACAAAGAACTTCCTATCTGCTGCCTGTTCTCTCAGCCTGATCAATTAACTCAAACAACATTTCCTACAGTGAAGATATTATGGGCCCAAAACTACAAAAATAAATTGAAGGGAAGGACAAACTGAAATGACACTAAAAACTGAACTAAAACAAGTCGGTATCAAAATCATGCACAGGGGACTGGATTTGGTTAGGTACCATACTCAGAACGATTTTGAAATTAAAAATTAAATAAAGTGATGCTTGCTAATAGCTACAGTGTCTGCCAGGAAAAGCTAGGGAAGCAACATCCCAATTTTACGAGACAAGGAACTCAGGAGCGTTCAAGTGGTCTCCAAACTTATCTTGTAATAAGAATCAATGAAAAAATTGCTGCTGGAGTTCACTTTACTAGACTCAAAAAAACCCCACTGTGCGCCCAACTTTTCAGGTAACTAAATAAAGTTTTGTTGTTCAGTGCTCAACATTTTCCCTCAGCAATAAAGTAAATTTTCAACCGACAGCCTCTTCCCGTTTTAGCATTTTCTGCTACTATGAAACCTTGAAACTTTCATAAGTGGCATCTAGCATCTAGGACAAATTAGCATAATATCCTTACGCAGTAGGTAAGCATTCACATTATCTCATATATGAGAAAAGCATGATTAATAAGAGAAATTACCTGAAATTGACCCCTCCCAAGAGATGGCTTCAATAGATTAGCAATGTCGAGGCCAGATCCCTTGTTCCCTCGTCCGACAGTGCCAGACCCAACTAGTGTGTGCACTTCATCGATAAAAAGAATGATGTTGCCTGCAAGAACACATGTCATGACTGAGCAACAATGAAATCACTCTCTTTCTAAATGTAATTCAAAATGGAGCCACCTTCTTCCAGTATCTCTCTTATCAATGTAGTGACACGTGCCTCTAGTTCTCCCCTTTCCTTTGCACCAGCAATTAACATTCCAACATCCAAGGACATCACACGCTTCTCCTGTGTGTAAAACAAGAAGATAAGCAGATTTGCAAAAAATAGCTTTCTTAAGGTAAGCAGAAACAAAAACATCTGGATGATAATACACCATTAAAAGAGCCACAGGAGCAATAGTTTGTTCAGAAGAATGATACCAGGAGAAACACAGGAACGTTAGCCTGTGCGATACTTGTTGCTAATCCTTCGGCAATGGCTGTTTTTCCAACTCCACTTTCACCAAGAAGAATGGGGTTATTTTTCGATCTACGACAAAGTATCTGAACAATTCTTCCAATTTCAGAGTGTCTCCCAATTACAGGATCAATGAGTCCTTCACTTGCTCGGGCAGTAAGATCAACACAGAATTGGGCCAATGCACTTTTATCTGAAAACACAAAGAAATTACTCAATGAGTCAGTTCTAGCAACTAAAAACCTACAAAAAGATACCAATAAACCAGAATTCTTACCTCTTGATTGCTCAGAGGATCTCAAAGCAGCAGCTTTCTTAGTAAAGGATTTCTCACGTTTTCCTTTTGATTCCACAGATGGTTCTCGTCCATCTTTCACAAGCTCCCCTTGAAGTTTGGTGACTGCTATAGCAGCCAAGTGATCGCCATCAACCCCAAACCTGAAATCACATTCATTAATTTGTTTTAGTATTTATATATATTATATTAAAAATATATTTTTTTAAAAACAAAAACTATTATTTTAAAATAAATATATTTTAAAAACCAACCGTTGGGATAATAACCGCTTTCAGATAAAAAATTAGCTTCTTCTATCGCTTCTAGCATTACTTAAGTATAAACATGTTAGCCCATCACTGCATTTAATTATGACAACTTATCACCAAGGAATCCATATTAGAAGGAAAAGAAAACCTAACCCACCAATAGAGGTACAAAAATGAAAAGGCGTTCACAATTAGAACAAGTACCTCTGAAGAACCCTGTCTGCACTTCCATCGTCAACGGTGAACAAACCGATGGCTATATGTTCTGGTGCAATAAAATTATGGCCCAGAGTCCTTGAATACTCAACCGCAGCCTCAAAAACCCTCGTAGTACTAATAGAAAAGGGCACATTACTATGGGAAAAACCGCTCTCTTCCTTATAAACTGACTCGCTAGCATCAATACCATCACTCTCACTATCCCAAGTGCTTTTAACAACTTCACGAGCTTCATCAATCTTGATCCCCGACCCAAGAAACCCTTTTGGATCATGATCTTCACCAATTAATCCCAACAAAAGATGCTGTGTACAAACCATATCTTTGCCTAAAGCTCTTGCTTCTCTCTGAGAAAAAATCACAGTTTTTATTGCTCTCTCAGTAAATCTCTCAAAAACAGCAGAAACTTGAAGAATTCTACTTTTTTTGCTGGAATTAAAACGTTTTAACATAAGGGTCTTCTTGCTTTGTAGCCCTTGTGAGACTGAGATGCCAAAACAAGAAGAAAATGAAGAAGATATTGCGTTGCTGCTGTTAGAGTGAAAGGCAAAGGTAGGATCTTTTGTTTTTTTAGGTGCATAAAAATCTAATCTTGAATGAACTGATAAAGGTGATGATGAAGACAGTAACACTTCCATTTTTCAGGTTTCTTGATTGTTTGATGAACTGTTTCTGTATAACAGAGTTCTGGTTGAACCCAGATAAGAAAAAAAAACGAAAAAAAGAAGAACTTATTCTCCAACTTGGGTATGTGTTCAATCTTTGATTGAATAGACAGAGAAGAGAATGGAACAGGGCAGAAGAAATAGAAGGGGGAAATGAAGGAAGGAAGGGTTGGTCGACACGTCAAGCTACCATAACCCTCTTTTTCACGTTTTTCTTTTCTCCTTTTGTTGAACGTAGTACTGTACTCATATGTAAAGAGTCTAATTTGCTTGCTGATTGTAATGAAAGCCCTGATTGTCCACGGAAGCCAAGATATTTGAAAGAGCCATCAGCCATCGTGTCCGAGAGAGAAAGTCCAGTTCATGTGCCTTCTTGGGTGAACACTGAACAGTAATTTGTTGCGTACGATTGAGTTGGACTTTTTTTAAAAAGAATACATGAAAATAATTTAAAAATATTAAAAAATATTTTTTTTTTTAAAAGAACTTTTAGTCTTTTACTGACAGTGAGTTATTGATTTTCATTAACATCCCCTGATTTTAATGTTACAAAATAACTATTTTATAACATTATTTTTTAATGTTTTTAGTATTCTATTTTATTGTGTTTTTTTTTATGTTTTTAGATAGATTGTATTTAAATTAAAATTAAGTTTTTTTTATAAAAAAAAAGTAATTTTGAAGAACACACTTCCTCATCCCCCATTGAAATGAAATGTTATGCAGGACAGAGGAAAGTTACGTAGAAAAGAACTTTGTTTAAAGTGGGGCAAACTCAAACGAAAAGATGGAGAAAATGCAATTGATTTGGAAAAGGAAAGGAGAGTAGTATCATTATCAACGTGAAGTCTTGAATAACTGGAACGACAATTCCTGGGCAGGTACACCAATTTGCTAGAGGCCAACGCTAATCACGTTCTGTGGTGGGAAAGCATGAGCGAGAACTCAGCTAGGGACAATAAATGAAGGGCTGCAGCTTTCCAAATCTTTTTGGAAATTAATGGCAGAGCATTGCTTGATTATAATGTGGGGAATGGGGATGGAAGCAGATTTCTAATTCTTACACGAGGTCAATAAATTGATGGCTTTGGTTGCAAGCTGGCAAATTAAGAACATCAATGGAACCAGGGCTCGCTTCCGGTTGAGATCTTCGATGTTCAAACGTGGTATGCATCGAATGGTTACAAACCAGGAGTCACCAGTGGTGGCCCAGATGGGCAAATTTTGAATCGGGTCTTCGATGTTAATTTCTTTCGAGCGATCGAGATTCTTTCTACCTTCGACTGTCTTACTCTTCAACGCTCGATCATTTTCTAGTTGCAGAAACTGAGCCTCTCCAAAACTCTTCCAAAGTCAGCTCCTGGTTGGGACAGGGTATGAAGGTTCCAGTTCCAGGATCCACAGTTCACCAGTAGTCCTTGCCGATTTGCATTTCTTACAATGTTATTTCGTTGATTGATTTGTGAAACAACCTTGAGAGCTGATTGACAGTCACTGCGAACACGAAGATTCTTCGTTACTCGAATTACCATTCCTGGGGTTGTCTTCAGAATACGTACCAGAAAAGTTCTTGAGCTTCCTCCCCGTATCAATGCATGCCATGTGAGAAATTACCATTATACTATTAATGACACATTCATGTTCTTGTTGTTCTTGTTTCTTTAAACCCATATCATGTAGATTCATCATGGGATTAATTGTCTAATTTTCTCGTTGATGGAGCAGAAAATTAGCTAATAAATTGATGAAAAATATCTTTGATTTACCTATATATAATAGCTTTTTATTATTATTTCGAAGTTGTGTTGCCACTATATTGGAAATTTTTCGGAGCTTCAAGTATTTATAATCTAAATTTTTATTTTTATGTAAATTTATCACTCAATTATATAAAAAGGGAATAACATGCCAAATCAATACATTCCAAGAACTAGCATTCCGTTCACTGGGATGAATACCATTGAACAAATCCACAGCCTTGTCAAAGTTTCCACACTTAGCATCCATGTCTGCCAATGCATTTGAATAAGAACAACTTTCTCAGATGAACTACTTGAAAATATAGAATTAGTGCAACTTTCTCAGATGAACTACTTACAAATGGGAAGACATACAGAATCCCCAGTGGTTGCAACAGAGAACATTGATCATATTACATCCCCACCTCCAAAAAACAAAATCTGGAACCATAATCTCATCTTCCTGGATAGCATACTTCCACTGGACACTGATCCTTGCAATTGTCCTGACGACTCAAAAAAATCAATCTCTCTTCAACCAAACTTCATTCTGCCTCGTAACAACCTCCTCCTTAAAAGCAACGACTTAGTGGTTAGGTCACTCTTGTCTCAGTTCTTTCATGGCTATAGAATGAAAGCTGGGAATAATTTATTTTCTTTTTTTTTAACGAAAAAACTATAATGAATACAGAACGATAAACTTTAAATGTAGCTGGGGGTTGTATATAATATATTAATTGGTGATTATCATATTCCACTGAAAGGTCAGTACTGACCCTTCTTTCCCACGCACCCTCCTTAATTAAGAATAGAATATATATTTTTATTCCAATAAAAAATATAGAATATCTTTTGGTGTGATCGAATGCAATATACTCTCTACTCTCCTTCAATCATCAATATACGGTAGGAAAACACTAATAATTATTTACGACTATTGACAAAGCTAATAAGTCGTGTTATTGGTATTGTGAAGTCATAATTTATATATAAAAAGTCAATTCTTTTTTATTATCAAACTAATTAATTAGTCATGGAATATATATATATATATAGGATATTATAATACAGTCAACTGAATTAAAAAAATAATTATATCTGTAAATACTAGAAGTAAAGAAATAGGTGGGCAGATTGAATAAGAAAATTATTTTAACAAATATAACTTGGCAAATATTCCTGCTTATGAAATTAAATATTTTGATCTATATTTTTCTGTTAATTATTTTTATTTTTATTCATTTATAAAAACATATAGTTTTCAATATATATATATATATATATATATGATCATTTAAAAAAAATAAACATGATTTTTACGAACAGCAACAGAAACTGATACAGCTGCTATATAGTATTAACTTTACTGGACTCATGGGTAATGACCTAGAGAGTAAAAAATTAGCTTGAGGCCCATGTTACAACCAAGTCCACCAAGTTTTAGTGGGTTGTCCTTACACGTTGAGCAAGTCCATTGCTCATGGAGTACTTTCTATCACAGCGCATGGACACCTCTGCATCAAAATTAACAATGCTTCCAAAATAGCCAGCTGCAAAGCGGCATCGCATCGGCAAAGAGGAAGGGTCAATTATTATTATAAAACACATAGACATGTCAAAGTCTAGGTGGGTAAATTATAATCATAAAGAAGCTGGAACTGAATATGATTTTATTATAGATATGCTTGACGTCGTTCAATGGTTTTTTTTTCTTACTTGGAAGCTGTTTATTTCCGCTTTCACTGGTCGCACCGCATAAATTTGATTTTTTTTATTTTAAATGAATATATTTTGATATTTTTAGATTATTTTGATGTATTTCTGCATGAAAAACACTTTGAAAAGCTATCGCAACAGCTCTCCCGAGGCCCTTAAGGAAACTCACCTCATAAAAGATTTTTAGAATAAAAAATTGTGTTTTTTTATAACATTTACGTCCTTAAGATTAAAAGTTTGTATAAAAAGGTTTCCAAACTTAATTTGTGTGGCAACAAGGTCCCTGAATATTAAATATGGAGGAAGGATAGAAAAGACTAAAAACATTAATAATAATGTTTTTTAATTAATGGTTAACATTAATCGCCATTTTAATATAGATTGCTCAAGTACTCTTTCATTGTCTATTCTTTCTCTCGTCCAAGAATTTATCCTTTTAATTAGATTTTATTAAGTGATGAATAATCGGTAGCATACATTTTTTTTTTCATTTATTACAATCAAACATATTTATAATATATATTTAAATCACACATATTACAAAAATACCCATTCAACTAAGAAGAAGAAATACTTCCACGATTACTGTTGGTTTATTTTAGCTTAAATTTTGTAAATTAAATAAAATATTAAAAACCAACCCACGACAACGCACATGCTAGCGATGTATCTTAAACAGATAGAGGCCTATTATATTCCACCGTGTCACGTTCACCAAATCAAATCCGCGTTTCTGCATGTCAAACTCGTTTTTTGTTTATGTGTTCACCATCTGTCACGGTTTTTCTGAATTCCTTGCTGTAATGTGACGTGGACAATTGAGGATCTTCACCTACTACCACCATTATTGAAACGTTCCACGCCATTTTTTTTTTTTTAAAAAATAGCAAATTAAGTTATGAGTTTTGGCAGAGTAATAACATTTTAAAAAACAAAGTAAATATCTAAACATGTCATGTCATATCATGCTTATGAAAACAACAGCTTAACATACAATATCATTGTTAATTTCTACCCTGCATCATCATCCTCATCAAGTGTGGCATTCTTCCATCAGGGCTAGGCTATGTGCAGGTTCACTTTTAGTTGTACGATCCAGCTTGATGACTAAACCGACGACGTTTAAATTCATGGGGACAACCGACAAAGAGCTGGTCCTCTGCTAGCCATGGGGAGATGAACAGGTCTGGAAATATTAATTTTAAGGAAAGTGGTCTGCATCAGCTCCGCTGTAATGGCCGAATGAAGAGAGGAACGGTCCTAGTACATGGCAAGAGGGTTGAACCACATCGAGGGCACAACGTTTGACCATTTGTAATACTCAAGCCTGGTTAGGAAGTGGTGGGGCTCCATCACATCTCTGCTCTGTGAATCAAGTGGAATGTTTTCCTCGATCAAATTCAAAACCCAGTTCTTATTCAATGTTACAGGGAAGAGGATAATGAAAGACAAGTTTATAGTTGACTTAATTTGTGGATAATCAATAATAAAAAAACACGTTACTCTAATCTTTCGTGCATCGATTCCTGTTTTTTTCTTGGGTTCTGGTGTTCTACATTCATAGAACCTTGTTTCATCATTTTCTCTTGTATATTTAATCTCATATAATTTATTTATTTATTTATTACCATGTTTTAACATACCTAACTTGATATAAAACTCCTGACAAGTTGATCTAGGTTAATTAAATAAAAAGAAGACATTATTTAAAAATAAATAAACGATCCATCAGCCGTTAAAATGTCAGGTCAACTAAATCATTTTCAAGTGGACTTTTTATAGACCTCCAGGAACAAGTCAGCCATGTCCCGGGTCAACCTGTCATGCCAGCCCTAGTTTCATTAGCATGAAGGTTGTTTACTTGTTTGTTATCCATCTTTAACGTGGTCATTTCCCTTGCTATAGAGAGAGACTGCAAAATGGATGCCGGAAGGTCGACGCGATTATATGTAAGAATAATATAAATTATATTATAACAGCTGCTCAATCTCAACTATTTCATATTCTATTTGTTAAAAATCAAGTATAAAATAATATTGATCTGTACAAGTTTCAAGTCCAAAAAACATATTTCGATTAGTCATAGAAGGAAAACAAAGATTGACAAATAAATTAATGATGTGTACAAGTTTCAAGTCTAAAAACATATTTCAAGTTAAAACAAAGATTGACAAATTACTTAATGTTGTTTTATTCTAAGCATCGAGGGACTCAGAAAAATGCGGTAACATGAATGGGAACAGCTTATTGTCATCCAAGTAAATAACATAGAAACAGCAGAATACTGATTTGGAAGTAATTTGATTAAGATTTTGCTAAAAGTTAACGTGGAGTATCCAAGGTGCATGGACATGTGGGAAAACAGGAAGCTTCTACTCAGCTTTCCTGATCCGCAACATGAAATTAAATAGTCTTTTAGTCAGATGTAATGATAACATAATTAATAATTATTTTGACATTTTCGTAGTTACGTATAAACTGCATCAGTAAATTTCATTTCAATGTGATTATTATTAAGTATTTTCCAAGAGAATAGTAATATTTTTTGCATGTTCAGACCAGTCTTTCTGTCAAAAAATGCCACAGAGACTCTGCAAGTATATTTATATAACAGGTTATGGCTCACTTTAGAACAAAAGTTAACAGATCCAAAACTCAGAGAGAGGAAGAAAAAGACAAGAATTCCCTCTCTGTGTCTCTTCATTCTGTCCTGACAGCAATCTGCCAGAACTCAGCTTTAAACATTTGTTTTTTTCCCTTTCGTTTCTTGCTTCTTTCAAACTGTCACACATAAAGAGAGCTTGAATCATTTTACCATTTTAAAATATCCCAGATGAAAGATACGGGTAGAGAAGATCATCACTCTGATGCAGAGCTATCGGGGAGCGAAAGGGTAGCTTACAGTGGTCCGTTTGTTAATAAGAGACCTGGAAAAAAGAGTGCGAGGTTTAATTTACAAGAAACAACCACATCCAAGGATGAAAAATACGCGGAGACCGCCCTTGGTGCCCGAAATGATTCCGCCGCTGGACACGGTGTTAAGCCTGCGCATGACGACCAAAAAGAGCCTGAGATGACATTGCTTGCCAAAGGTCTGGATAAAAGATCTGGTTCCAATGTCGTGAGAACTGCTTCCTCGAGGATTAGACAGGTTTCTCATGAAATAAAACGGTTGACTTCGTTGTCGAAGAGGCCTCCTCTTGGTCGCCTTGACAGGTCTAAGTCTGCAGCTGCTTGTGCTTTGAAGGGACTCAAGTTTATAAGCAAGACTGATGGTGGTGCAGGATGGGCTGCTGTGGAGAAGCGTTTCGATGAAATCACTGCTTCTACCGGGGGCTTGCTTCCTCGTGCGAGATTCTGTGAATGTATAGGTAATTCAATGCAAATATCCTACCTTCTACCTTGTAGATATGTGAATGTGCTTGGTTTGGACTGAACAATATTTGCTTTAGTTAGTTTTGAGTTCTGAAGGGTCTCTGTGGATTTGTGTGATGGCAGGAATGAAGGAGTCAAAGGAGTTTGCAGGAGAGTTGTTCAATTCACTTGCAAGGAAGCGGAATATGCAATGTGATTCGATCAATAAAGCTGAGCTGAGGGAATTCTGGGAACAGATTTCCAACCAGAGTTTCGATTCCAGGCTCCAAACTTTCTTCGACCTGTAAATGAATATCTTATGTCTTTCATTTTAATGAAAAAGTCAGTCACCTGGTATTGATTTCAAGCTGAAACTTATACTAAGCGATGTTAACTGCAGGGTGGATAAAGATGCTGATGGAAGAATCACAGAACAGGAAGTCAGAGAGGTACCATCTTTTAGTTCTACCCTTTTGTCTTGAACGAAACATTTGCTTTGTGTCAGAAAAAGATTCGGCCTAAGATAATTTGACAATTTTTATACGCAGATCATTACCCTTAGCGCTTCTGCAAATAAATTGTCAAATATCCAGAAACAAGCTGCGGAATATGCAGCATTAATCATGGAAGAGTTAGACCCAGAAAAACATGGATACATCATGGTAATAAACCACAAGTTGAAATCATTATCAATGTATATTGAGGGTCTACATGTTTGAAGTCCTTTTATGCAGATCGTCGATACTCTTATTAACGATGCATGATTATTGTCAAACAGATAGAGAACCTGGAAACGCTTCTATTGCAAGGAACAAGCCAGCTGGTGAGAGGAGAAAGCCGAAACCTGAGCCATATGCTAAGTCAGAGGCTTAAGCCTACATTGGATAGGAACCCATTAAACAGATGGAGCCGAAACACGAGGTATTTCTTATTAGACAATTGGCAGAGAGTTTGGGTAATGGCCCTATGGATTGCTGTTATGGCTGGCCTATTTGCATACAAGTATGTGCAGTATCGACGCAGAGCGGCGTATGTGGTGATGGGCCATTGTGTGTGCATGGCCAAGGGTGCAGCAGAGACACTCAAACTGAACATGGCTCTAATTTTACTACCTGTCTGCCGAAACACTCTCACCTGGCTCAGGAATAAAACCAGATTAGGAGCCGCGGTTCCTTTTGACGACAACCTCAATTTCCACAAGGTTCTTCTATATACCTAGCACCTACCCTCTAGTATTTTCTAAATTAGAAGCACAAAAACTAACGGCGGTGTCCTTGTTTAGGTTATTGCAGTGGGAGTTGCGGTTGGAGTTGGTATCCATGGGATTTCTCATTTAGCGTGTGACTTCCCTCGTCTTCTCCGAGCAAGTGATCAAAAGTGGGAGCTTATGCAGCAATTTTTCGGGGACCAACCTACAAGTTACTGGCAATTTGTCAAGTCCAAGGAAGGAGTAACTGGGGTCATAATGGTAGTGTTGATGGCTATAGCCTTCACACTCGCCACCCCTTGGTTCAGACGTAATAAGCTCAACTTGCCAACATGGCTCAAGAAGCTCACCGGTTTCAATGCATTTTGGTATTCTCACCATCTCTTCGTCGTCGTCTACACTTTGCTTGTCTTGCACGGTTATTACCTCTACCTGACTCATGAATGGTACAAGAAGACGGTGAGTAATTCTCAGTTATCATGCATTCTTTTCTTTCACTGCATTGATTGAAACCAGCCCATCCTTAAACCTCCAACTCCATTGCCAGACCTGGATGTACTTGACGGTTCCTGTTCTGCTTTACGCCAGTGAAAGATTCATTAGGGCACTGAGATCAAGCATCAAGGCTGTTACCATACAAAAAGTAACTATTTTTAGCCATTTTTACACCAACTTGCTTTTCAGAAACGATTTTACAAGTTGTGCTAATTTCTTATGGTTGTCTTGAAGGTGACAATTTATCCTGGAAATGTCCTGGCACTTCACATGTCAAAGCCTCAAGGATTTAGATACAAGAGTGGGCAATACATGTTTGTCAACTGTGCTGCTGTCTCTCCATTCGAATGGTAGTTAAACTTTAAAGTATTCCTGTCCCTTGTGCTATCCATTTGTAAATACTTACGGGAAATCACATGTCAACAGGCACCCATTTTCTATTACTTCAGCCCCTGGAGATGACTACCTTAGTGTTCACATTAGAACTCTCGGCGACTGGACAGGCCAACTTCGAACAGTGTTCTCGGAGGTGTGTTTTCTTACAAGTCCATTTGTCATTCTTCTAGAAAACAAAGGAATACTATATTGTGTCCTGTTTATTTCCAAGATTGTATATGTGCAAAAAAAGTATATGTTGTTACTTAGTTTTTGTTCTTTATTTCTGTATTTTTTTTTCCAGGCATGCCAACCACCTCCTAATGGGAGCAGTGGACTTCTCAGAGATGACTGTTTCCAAGGACAAAGCCCACAGTAAGCATCGCTTTTTATGATATTTTCTATTCACGTATATTTACTAGCTAAAAAAAATATAAATCCCTTTTGATGAATGATAATATTATAACTATTTCAAAAAGAAAGGAATGCATCTAGAGGGTCTGTGGGTCATGGTATGCATATACGTGATAAGCATTACATAAGGTCAAACAGCTCAATCCAGAGAGAATCTTGAGTGATTGGATTGCTGATGTACCTACCCCAGGCGAGCAAGTGTTTTCATCACTTTGTGAGTATCTTAGCTATTTGCTGCTAAGGTCCTTGCTCCCCTACTAGTAATCTATCAGAGGCTGCTAGATAAGACAGACCTCCATTATTTTCATAAACATAAGAACTATGGAGTACAACCAGGTGTATCCGTCTACTGTTTGTAGCATAATTTGCATATGAACAAATGAGAATCACCAAACCAATTGGTGTTCGTTTCACTAGGAATAGGTTTTTCCTTCAGCTATTCTATTATCTATATCTTCAATACTGCTTTGGATTGGAATTATAAAACGCTGTCTTATTCAAAGTGGCATCTTGCATCATTTGTCGTTACCGCACTAGAGTACATGAAAGCAGGGATAAAGCAATATAATTGACAGAGAGAAAATTTTTGCTAGGTTACTTGATAAACTTCAAGTTTTTAAAACACTTGTTCATTCGCATAATTAGTCTAGTTAAAAAGATGCCAGCTGTGTTTTAAAAGATTTTGCACATCCAATAATCCAAGAAATTAGACAGTATAATACACAGAAACGATAACTACAGAAGAGATATTCATTTGTCATCATGGACAACTTGCCCCATCGTTGAAAACGACATGTAACAAACATGTGCACAATGCCCCCCACGAGATGTGGATGCGCAAGCATAAACTGCAAGTTGTCCTTTTTTCACATGGATATTCCCTAGCAAAGAAAGATGTCTACCTAGAAAAATAGTGTTTCCTGTTTGGGTTGTGCATAATGATGTGATGATTTGTTTATCCTATGAGCAGTTTCCCAAGAGTCCTGATTGACGGTCCATATGGAGCGCCAGCACAGGATTACAAGAAATATGAGGTGTTATTGCTAGTTGGTCTAGGGATCGGAGCAACCCCAATGATCAGCATTGTCAAGGACATAGCGAGTAACATCAGGGCCATGGAGGAAGAAGAGAATGCATTAGAAAATGGTACTAATGGGGTAGGCAACAGCCCATTCACTAAAACTCTTAGTCCTGGTGCACAGAAAAGAAAAGAAAGCTTCAAGACAAGGAGAGCATACTTCTATTGGGTGACGAGAGAACAAGGGTCGTTTGACTGGTTTAAAGGGGTTATGAATGAGGTGGCTGAATTAGACCATAACCATGTCATAGAGCTTCACAACTATTGCACTAGTGTTTATGAAGAGGGTGATGCAAGGTCTGCTCTAATTGCCATGCTTCAATCCATGAGTCATGCAAAGAATGGAGTGGACATTGTCTCTGGCACACGAGTCAAGTCGCACTTCGCCAAGCCTGACTGGCGTGATGTCTACAAGCGCACTGCGCTTAACCACCCTGATTCTCGGGTTGGTAAGTGAACTTCTCCTATCCTATAGTTTTGCACGCGTTATATACACTAAATTATAATACTGCAATCTTCCATATTCTCCTGAACTAGTTCATACATAATCATGTCTTTGTTTACCATGCTTATCAATTTCTCAAAAAGATAGTAGAAAATATATTGAAGTGAGTGCTAGTGCTTTTGAAAATGATGATGATAGTTACATCAAGTGTTTGTCTCGTGTTAAATCAACATTAGCATGGTCCATTGTCTCTTGAGGAAACTTTCATCATGTTCACACTGAGAAGTTCCTCATGAGCCTGGCACTGTAGCAGAGTAAAAAGATCTTTTACCGGGTCCATGCAGGAAAGTTGAAAGATATTGATACCAGAAAGGAATGGCTGGGTATATTACTGTTTTCGCTGAGGATAACAAATCTAATCTTTCGTGCAGTGTTTATGTCATATGGCATTATTTATCACTTTTAGAAATGAAAACTGAGATGCATGTTTCTATTCACAATTGCAGGAGTGTTTTATTGTGGGGCACCAGCATTAACAAAAGAGCTGCGCCAGCTAGCCTTGGATTTCTCTCACAAGACCAACACCAGGTTTGATTTTCACAAAGAAAACTTCTAAGTTGAAAGGACAGAAAGGAGATTAAACACACCGGACAAGTTATCAAGCTCCACTTTAATCCCACTATTCATCACGTACGAGGAGTTGGACCCCTGCAATTTGACCACAATGTTTATCATAATGTATTCTTTATTAAGCTTGCTCTAGAATTACCTATAGAATATTGATATACTATAATGCAAGCAAACGATAGTGCGTTGGTTGATTGAGGGCCACCACCATATTAGTTTGGGTTATATAAGAAAAGCGTAAGCATGACCTACTGTATGCCATGCTCATTGCTAACCTATGTCTATATACCAGGGAAATAAATGTAAAGCTTTTATTCTTAATTTCTGGATACAAGAGTGAGCTTATTATAATAAGATTAGTTGATAATGTATGATGATACCAGTATTGAGCTTGGCAATATAAGCCCTTTCTGATTGGTGGGAATCATTCCTGCTATTCAATAATAATGTGTTCTTGTTTTATTACCCAGAATTATAATTCAATAATAATTATTTAAATCATAATTAAATGCACATGTTCAATATCATACCTGTTCCTATATACATCAGCAAAGATTTGTTAGTGACGCTCCTGCTCACCTCGCAAAACAGTCAAGGAATGATAATTAATTCAAGCACAATAGTTAGTACAAACATACGTGAAGAGATGAAACTGATCTATACCAGCAATCAACGGAATACGTCCATGAATCCTGACAGCTTGGATCTTGGAATAAAAGATTACAACAAGCAATAAAAAACAGGCAGTGTGTTGTAAGATAGTGCGAAATGGAGCCTGAATGTATTTTAGAACATCGAGTTGGTCCTTGTTTTTAGCTTTCATAACAACAGAATACCATGCGTATGCTGTCTCATGCGTGGTCAACTATAGTTATAACTGAAGGGTGTCAGAATACCAACCTCATGAACCTCTTCAACAAGAATTACTATAGTTAAAACTGAAGGGTGTAGAAACAGTCTTGTTTTCATTTATGTTTCCTTTTGAGCCTCTGAAAGTTGGGCTTCAGTAACTGGCTTGAAGTCGGGCTTTGGTTTATTGCATTGGTGGGCTGGAATGGGATCAGAGGCTTTTTTGTTGGCACAGGTGTTTGACTGCTTATGATAGTGGGAGAAACTGTCTTGGATTTTAACTGTCTCGGCAACTCCAGCCTCTCTAGTATCCTAGAAGTTTTTGCATCCAGCTGCCTGTTACTGTCTGGTGAGGATAGAACGGGCTGGTCCATTTTAGGTTTGGAAACACAAGTGGGAGAAAATGTCTTGGGAACTTCCTTGACAACCAGTTGCTCCCATTCTTCTGCAATAGAAGCGGTGGTTTTGTCATCTCTATTTGTCAGATCCAGCAGTGGTGTTTCATCCTCCAAGTCAATAGCATCTAGGACAATGACTTCTGAAGAATCTGGTTCGTTTGAGTTTAGTTCGGATGTTGTCTCATCCAGTTTAGGAGGAAGTGACCTGGAATAAGCATGTGATTGAGGCAAATATCAGGATCAACAAAGTTCAGACATTGATATGCTTACCATGAAAATTGCTGAAAATCATTCCAAGTGCAGTCCCAAACCTAGTTTTAGGAATTACCAGAAAATGAGCATCCCAATTTCAAACTGAAACATTTCCTAAGATTCTGGATAATATAGCAGCAATGTAGCTCAATTTTAGCATTATGGTAAGAAAGATGAAGCTAAAGCAACTTCTATGTGAGAGGCAACGGAACGAATGCTTAATGGATGACGTTCAATAATCTTTAAATAAATCTTTCGAATTTTAGAGATCTAAATTTGTTCATGACAGAGATGTAAAATTTTAATATGCCATGGCTGCGTGGTCAAATGGCTTAGAGGACCATGAATAGAACTCCAAGTAATTTGGTCACAACCCACTTATCCTGTGAAAGAAAACTAACACGAAATTCCTGTCTAAACTTAGTAGTCGGAGAAGTTCACTAGAAATCAGGATTTATTTTAGGAATAACCGCCTCTTTGAAGATCTTACAAATCCTTCTAAGCATTTTCTGTCACCTCTAAAATAAATTAAAATGGAAAAACTAGTGAAATTTGTGCCATTGTTATCATATAGAAGCAGGAGCATGCATCATCAACGGATATGATAATTACCCGAATTGTAGGCTCTCTTTGACAAGCAAGTTGAGTTTTTGATGGAATCCTCTCTCGTGTGTTAATGGATTGTAGTCTCTTAGTTCCATCTGTGGGTAATTTGGAAAAGAAAGGAAAGAAGAACAGAGGATAAAGGAAAGAATATTACAAACATGGCTAAAATTTGAATCCAGTCAGTAGATTTTGGTCAAGAGACCTCTCTCTTTTAAGTATGATGCGGTCTATGCCATGCTTATCAAAGTCAAGCCATAGACAACTAGCCTTCATTCCGCGGTGAACTCACCACAGAAATCAATATTCTGGATCTATTTAATCTAAGTAAATGCTTTAAGAACAGAAACCTCAAGCACGAAGATAGCTTCAGATTTCCAGAAGAATATTCAACCTTCAATAGAGAGGCTTGAATGGAATTCTTAATCTCCTTATTTACAGAAGAATCAAGGAATCGATTGGCATCAGGCACAGGCAAGAATTCCTCTGATCCTGCAAGCCGCTGCAAGGGGTACAGTTTACCAGAATCAAAATGAAGAGCATAAGCAAAGGAAAATACACTAAGAGGAAGACATCGAATCAAATATAAAAATGTTATTTTTTTGCTTGAGAAGATATAGATGGCTATTCTAAAGAGGGTCAGTGTTCACCCTGAGAAGCATTGGCCCATTGTCTGAAGGCTGAAGAAGATAATAGCAGTGGAATGCTGCTTCTCTCATGGTTTCTACATTACAACATGAGGAGCATAACAAGCCCTGATCCATTGAATGCAGAACACTACAAATCCCTTGAAAAACTGACAGATCATATCCCGGTTCAGAAAGATGGTAGCAACATATCAAATCATTCAAAGACAAGATCAACGTGGAAATCAAAGGACTTTGAACTTTGATGACCCTAAGTTCCATTTTTATATAAACATTTGAGAAATGAAATTCGAAGGGAGGCCTTCATCTCACTTTGAGCATTTAACTCTGGTCGATCCATTTCATCTGAAGTTTCTATCTCATAACAAGCTGATGTTGGGGATACAAAATATGAAGATCCAATTATAAGACCTGTGATTAAAAAAATCAAGAAAGGGAGGTTAAGCATAAAGAGTTTTCTAATTATGGTACCTGATATATTGACTAGATTATCATTCAGAAGGTGTGGGCAGTGATTCTAAGTATTCTGCAGGGAAAAGGTTTGAGCAGTGATTTTCAACCATCTCTCAACTTTTACATGTGCATAAGAAAATATACTGGCAACCTAAATTTCAGGAAGACCTAAGAAGACCGATAAAGTGATAATGGGAAAGGACATGTTCATTAAAAGTAAATAGAAAAGGATAGAAGAAGAAATTCATGGTTGTATTGCACACTCTGAACAGAACCTGACATTCTTAATCTAAGATTGTATCACATATATTTCACTGGTTTTTACTAGTATCCCAACTGGTGGTCCTTCAGGAAGAGGGGGAAAATTCCATGACCATCAGAACGCTGGTTTATAAAATGACAACCAGAAATGCAGAATCTCCTCACATCACACTAAGAAAAACCCCAACTTCCAATATGGCAACACCATTAAATAAATAAGCTGCTTACAGGCTACAGAATGAAAATGGACAAGATGTATATATGAATTGTATATAGAGTTTCATTCATGACCAGACCTTCACTTAAGGAACTCAGGTTAACTCTCTCAATAATGGTGAAGTCTATGGGTGAAGAGACTTGCTTCAGCTTCATAGAGCTCTGAAAAGAGGGCATGAACAGAACTGTTTTGTCTCCAACTTGCACCGAATTTTCATTCACGTCAGAAATTTCTAGATCACGCCCTGTGATTGGACAAGAAGCTCCAACATTTTTATCTTTCATTCTGTTATCTAACACAGAGCCATGACACCTGCATGCCTATAAGCAGCGCACCCAGCAATAATAGGTTCTTTTACATGAGAAATCTAATTCAAATAACAAAAGAAACATTATATCATACAACAAGAGCATGAAAAGTGAAATTCATAATTACACACCTTGCAAGCACTGAATCCATCAATAATTTGACAGACAGATGTTGACAAGCTGCAGTATATCTGATTCAAAGAGCCTATGAGGTTGCTTTTAAAGATAAATCGAGCTTGCAATGGTTCTTCCATGTCATCCTTTAACTCCTGTAGCCATCGTTTTACTAAGCTATGAAATACTCTACTATCTGCAAAATTATCTGAAGTTAATGCTAAATACAAATACATATATGAAGATTTACACTTCAGCTCACTCCTATTTCTTAGCACAAATATTGAGAATTTTTATTATTCCATGTCATCTTTTAACTCCTGTAGCCATCGTCTTACCAAGCTATGATATACTAAATCATCTGCAGTGAAGTTATTGCTAAATACAAATACATACATCAAGATTTACACTCCAGCTCACTCTTATTTCTTAGTACATATATTAAGAACTCGTACACAAAATGAAAACTCAGGTTAACTGCTAGAAGTAAACATTTAGCCTTAGCATGCTTAGTACTCTAGGGCTACAGATCCAAATTCCTGTTTGACTTCAATGACTCTATCTGTGGATGGATCCTGCTTTATATCATCAATATTTTATCCACTGTAGTCATGGTCTTGCAACTATAAAAAAGAGGTTCAGTCACACTCTTTCCATCTCCCTCCACATTGATTGTACTTAAAAAGTCAGGGACTAGTGGCATAAATTGCATGATTTCTCGAATTTTTATGCTGATTCCATTTTCATAATCCAAACCTATGTGTAGCAGATCTTTAACAACTCTTAACGTCTTCCCCTTGTCATAATTTGCGCTTTGCATTCACATAATGCACAAAACACATTCCCACATTGCCAATAATAATCCAGCCATAGTCCTTCCGAATTTACATATAAATCAATTGCAGGAAAGGTTTTCATTTTATGCCATTGCACATTGATTGGAAATATAAACTTAGCAGAAGTATACTAAAAACATAATCAAAACACCATGAACTGATAATCGTTGAGGCACATAACCTGCGAGATAAGTTCCGAATGAGAAATTATCAAGATCTGATATACTTCTCATGAAAGAATTAATGTTCTCCTGAAAATTTCCAAGATGACTCGAACTTTGCTCAAACAACACAAACTCAACTGAAACACACTTATCCGCCGCATCCTGTTAAAAAGCAAGGGGGTAAATATATATATAAAAAATATTCTGAAGCATAATCTGTTGACTAACCATGAGAGTCAATTTCAACTCAGTGTCAACATTATCAGGCACGCACGAGCTCAAAACAATCACTTTGCTCATAATATCTTTACCTCCCCATGAGTACAGGACTTGATCGCTCAGAATACTTGAAAGCTTTACATCTAATTCCATAAAAAATAACACAAAAAAAATACTTATTTTACTTAAAAAACAAACATAACAAACGTGCTTGCTAAAAATCAGTTACTAACCGAATGAACCGGGACTTCCAGAACCATTAATTTCAGGCAAAAAGGAATCAGTCGGCACATTATTAACGGCGTGATGGAAATCACGGAGATTGAAATTTCCTCCAGGAATATAACCGATCTTTAGCTGTTAAAAAAATATCCAATTAATTTTTTGACAAACACGTTCGGTTTTTTACAGTCTTCGAGATTTCCTCAATTACCTCGTGAGAGAGAGAGGTGCGGTGTTTAAAGAGATAACACAAGCCGATTTTGTTGATGAGAGAGTGCGATTGGCGGCGTGAAGGAGACGATACGGCGTATAAATTTGCGAGGTGTAGCAAGGACTGAACAGAAGCAACGAGTTGCAGCAGTCGAGTAATCAATTGTTAAAAAAAGAGAAAGCATGAGAGAAAGAGCATTACCTGTTTTAGGTTTTTGAGCAATGGAGGCGAGAGGTTGCATAGATCTAGCACGAAGCAAACCAGTACCATTTTCAATTTTCTTCGAGTCCGTGAATTTGTTCTGGTTTTTGTGTTTGGCGCGGAAGGAGAAGTATTTATATTCAAGAAAGAGAAATTTTGAATCTGCCTGCTACTTGGGATTAATAAAGTTGCCCCTGTAATGTCTTTGCTTTCGAAAAATGACCCGTTTTTAAATTTATTTATTTTAGTATTTTTAGATTATTTTGATGTGATAATATTTAAATATATATATTATTTTAATATATATTTTTAAAAAAAAAAACACAATTTTCAGGAGACTCTCAAACACCCTTTAAATATTGATAATACTTGAGTTTACTACTCTTGTTTTTTCTCTTCTTCTAAGATATATTATCTTAATAAAACATCGTACCCTTAACTCATTAAAATCGAATAAACCTATTAATTATCTTCCAGCTCAAGTACTGAATGGGAGGATGAGAGAAGGAAATTTTTATAAATTATAACAATTTGGTCCATTTCACGATGATTGTGGATGTGGTTATATTATAAAGAATGTGTAATGAAAAAAAAATTACAAGAATAAACACGAATAATATAAATCAAAAGGTTGTATATAATTAACGTGAGTGTCTCTAGATTTTCTTAGATTTATGTATTGGTCGTGAATTTCTAGAGTTCTGATTACTGACAGGGAAGATGCTAAAACGCAGACAGGGTCGCATTTTGAATGCCATTAGCATTGATCTCCATGGCGGCGGCAGATTTTATTTTCCTCACCAGCTCATTTATCATGGCCTCATCAGACTCAAAAGTTGCATCAGCAATCTTTACCACCCCTGGGTTTTGGCTATTGAGTACTGAGAAAACTACAGCAGAGTTGAAGCCATCATTGATACAGAAGTGGAGGAGACCTTGAGGAAACACAAAAACTTCTCCTGGCTTGAGAGTTTTTTGGAACAATTTGTTTTGGGTGTCTATAAAACCAGCAATCACCACACCTGTGCTAACGAAGAACATCTCGGATGCTCTGGGGTGGGAGTGAGGCATCATCAAGCCATTTACTTCAAGGTCAGTCCTGGCAATTGAGAGGCCGAGAGTATTCAGACCTGGGAAATCCAAAGCAGTGCTGTGGATCAGCGAGGAATGGAGGTAGTTGTCCGTGTCACCTGGACGACTCAGTTTTGATGACTTGAAATCTGAAGCAACGATGCTGTTTTGATTCTTACAAGGGAAGCCATTGATGAAGACAGTCTGCTTGCCTGTAGTCGCCGTAGGACAAGTATCCTGGAGATTATCGCTATCTGACAGGCAGATATCGATGCAAATGGACATGAAAATGCAGAAGAAAAGGGTGGAATTCATTTTGGTTCTATTCATGTGAAGTCAATGGATTTTTTCTTTGTTTTATATGCAATCTTTAGAGGTTGCAAAAGATACAAGTTATTCTGAGGCTTGGAGTTTACTACTGGATCTGAAATGGATTATCTTGCAAGAAGTTCATTGCTTAAAATTAAAGGTTATCTAAACTCAGCTGGATGCCCTGAATTCTTAATATACAAACCAAGATGGTTCCCCACAGATATTGCTATTCACTGTCTCTTTCACTGACAATAAAAACTCCGTTATTTACTTATTTATTTGATTTCCCAGAATTGCAACCTTTCTTGCCACAACAGGAAAGCAAGCGGCTCTTCGGAATGTAACACATGACCTTAAGATTTTGAAAGTAGCTTGAAGGAGCATATGATCGAGCAAGTTGAGCTTAGAAAGGCAATTTTAAGGCAATTTTCATTAAGTTTAATTCCAAAAAGATGCCCTGTCAATTACCAGGTGCTACTTCATAGGGCTCGATCTTTTGGGCCGGAAAATTAAGCACTGTAAGCTATCACTCCTCTGTTTCTTTCCTATCCTATCTTCACACTGTTTATCATAGCCATGGAGCTCTTCCTCTCAAACAAACCAAACCACATTATACATGTAAGGCAATAATAGATTGGATTTACTATCCTACACATGTAGACAGAACTATAAGAAAAAAATTGGCAGGCCAGAAGAATGAATGATGTAAGAGTATAGGATAATGAGTGCATAAAAATTCAAAGGGGATTACAGTCAATGACTTTCTTTCCCGGCCAAAAGTATAATGGTGGCAGGAAAGAAAATTATTCAAGAAGTTATTTCATTGAGACAGTTTCATAAAACTCAAAGTAAAAACAATTTAAGAATGAACTCTAGAACATTGGAAATACACTACATTCCTTCAGTGGTACAGTTTTCAGAATCATTGGTGTTCTTGTCAGAGTCTTGCACACAAACTTTGGTTGTGCACTCATCGGGACTGGTGAGAATCTCCGAGATGAACTTTATCACGGAGCAAAGCCCACCCAAGAAATTATGATCAATAATGCCTTTGCCTTCTGTAACATGAGCAAAGTCGATAAGTTTAACTTCAGCATCTGACCTCTCTCCTTTTAACACTTTCTCCTTCTCATACACCATGAGAACTGAACAAGAATTCAAATGGTACATGGTTTGGTCCTCAAACCATGCCTTTAGCTCCAATAATTGTGCCAAAATCCCAGTAGAACCGCCATAAACACTAGCCGCAAAAGAACAATCAGGGTCTGAATTTGGATCATCCGGAAAATTGGAGGAAACAAACTTCTTCAGAACCACTTTAACATCAGCTGCACTGAGATTCTGAACAAGTTTGTTCTCAGGCTTCCACAATCGAGATTCTTCATTTCCATATATCTGCAACCCAGAAATCCTAAAACCCAAAGACAAACTACTAGTTTCCCTATCTTTCTTAAAGCACCGCTGGATATAATCCTCAGAAGCTTCAGGATACCAGGTTCTAGAACCAATCTTGATATCCATAACCGATGGATGCGAACGACTTGAAACAACATCCTCCAATACAAGATGCGGCCGCAGGCCAGACCCATCAGACGCCTCTATAAGCTGAGTCCCATGAAAAACAGGAAAGAGTCTTCGGACATGATCTGGGACCCTCGTATTCGAAGAGAAGGAGGAGTAAAAAGCCACCTCTTTCGAACCCCGGTCATCATTCTGAAGAGGCTTGTAGAAACGCCCTGCATCATCAATGAGGGGGGAAGGCTGCCCATCACGAGCTTGGCGGTGGCCCGCCACTTGATGATCAGGGACCTTAAGCATTATATGGATACTAAATTCTGCCAAAAATCAAGCAAATGCAAGACTATAAATCTCTCATATTATCAAACACCTTATTGACAACAAAGTTAAGTGCAAGAAATCACGAGAGATAGAAAACCTTAAAATCCCAAGATAAAAACCATGTCCTTTATTAAGCCAGGTGATAATTCAAAGCAGGCAAGCAAGCACAAATTCTATGAAACACTAAAAATCATCAAAGCTCTTGGAATAATTGAAAATTGAAAGAAGAATCGTTACCTTTAACGACTGATCAGTGGCTGAAATGCTCAAGCTGTTGAGTGGAGAATCACGCTGTCTAGTGTCTAGAGGTGGGTGGGTCCAGTGGAGAGCCAAAGAGAACATTTAACTGTAACTGGATGCCGTTGGATCTGAATTCATGCATCGGGATTTGGGCAACTTGTGTAGCGAAAATCTGGTACGTGCATGTGCATGTGCACGTGAAATGTAATCTAAAGGCCATGGGTTAAATATTTGTCTGGTCAAAGTCAACGGATTGAAGAATGAATGGTGGGAAAAACAATTCAGCAAACCTGTTTTATACTTATCTTTTTCGGCGTACCGAGAATTACATGTTTTTCAAGATGAGAATCCAGAGGCGGTTTGAAAACTTCACAATTGTATAGAAATTAAACCGGTCAAATATTATTTATTGATTTAGAATCCAGTGAAATAGTAATAATTTGACAATTTAGACCGACAAGTTGATTTCAATAGCAAGAATGAATGAGTAGATTTGGTCCATGTACCACTACCAAGTCGTTCCTCAAATTTTCTAAGGGAAAAGGATTAAAAAAATAAATTTTATTAATATAAATTTCCTGCCGGCCCATAAAAACGGGCGTGGTATGTGGCCAAGTGAAAAATACAAAATAGTTATTAAATTAAGTTTAATTTGATTAATTGATTTCAAATTTAACTTGATTCGGTTCTATTTTAAATTGATTCTCGATCAATTCAATTACATTTAGATAATTTAGGGAGTTGATATAATAAAACTCAACAACATTATTGAAAAAATGAAATATTAAATAATAATGGTTTAATATTTTAAATAATGTTTGAAAATGTAATGATAGTTATTTTAAAAATATATATATAAAAAAAAAAACATTTTTTATTTTTTTAAAAATATTTTTGATATTAACTTATTAAAATAATATAAAAATATTAAAAAAAAAATAAGTAACACAATAATTACGGCAAAAGCAAACAGCCTTTTGTATGACAAGTTGATTTTAACAGTAAGAAAATGACGGGTCGTGTTGGTCTATGCATTGCTCTTCTACCCTAACACGGCGTTCCTTTGTGTTGACTTGTCGTTTCATTTGTCCTGGAAACTCAATTGTCTATGCTCTGTTAACGTTGGACGCTAGTGTTAAGAATCTCATGCTCCTCTATTATGAAGAACCAGAACTCGAAAAGAGTGAACTGAAATACTATTTGAACGACAAATGTGGCAGCTAATGGAACACATCGGCTGTCCTTCCCGTTCCACTGGGTCGCCACGTTTCTGCTTCTTTATTGTACTCTTCTGTTTTCTTTTTGAAGCTCGATCAGTGTGCTTGTCTCAGTCCCGGGAAGATCCAACCCTCGCCCCGCCATTTCTAACACTACACGTCGACCGTTTCCTTGCAGAAAGTAACGACATGATCATGGTAAAGACCCCACCTTCTCTCACTGCTTACACACGTTCAGGAAATTATCATAATTATATGTTCATGCCATTTATACTGGTGAAGGATTAGAGATTCTGGTGATTTCTTCTTGTTCCTATCATCCTTTTTTTTTCTGTTTGGAAAAGATATTTTCTTTTTACTATAAACGATTGTAAAAACAGACGAGACCATTTAAAAAATTGTGAGAAGTTTTTGTGACAGATTTTGTCCTCTATATCAATTTCAAGAAAACAATTTTATCTAAAAAATAATATGATTTATATTAGTCTATAATACATGTAATGAGAATGATGAGATTCTAACTCCGTTGAGTTACAAGATTCGATATCATATCAAGTAACTATCTTATCTAAAAACTTAACTTGATAATTGAAACTTTATAATATAATTTATATTATTTTCTATCGTTTCGATTATCCTTTTATTTCTTTTTACAAAATATATTTTCTTTTTACTATAAACGATTGTATGAACAGAGGAGACCATTTAAAAAATTGTGGGAGGGTTTTGTGACAGATTTTACCCAGTCCTGTAAATGTTTAAAGTTCAGGTAATTAAGACCCATCAATCATCATAAGCATGACAATCTACGAATGTGATCGACTTTGAATACACATGTACTGTGCTATGTGTAATGGATTTTGGATACGTTGTTTGACCAGGACAGTGAGAAAAACAAATGTTCAGAGAAGATTAATAAAGGTTCACAACTTACAGAGTTGTTTGAAATGCTTGATGCCAGCTTCTTCGATGAGACTAAGGTAATTATGAGAATAGACCTTTTAATTAGAGTGTGTGTTTTGTTTTGTTACTGAAAATGACCATTAAACTTCGGATGAAATGAACTCTTCTCATTCAGGTGTTGGACATTGCGAGGGAAGCAAAAGAGTTCAATTTACCAATTCTTGCAGCTAACAGGAAATTAGTGGCTTCTGAGAATGGAGGGTTGCATAGACCATCTTGTTTAATTTTTAACCCTGAGTGGACGGATAAGCATGTGGGAAATGCGAGCAACAGGATCAGTTATCCCACCCTCTCTGGCATACAGAAGCCGAAAACTGAAGAAGATATTGCCTTTATGAGTGCAAGTGAAAGCTGCTACATAAATGAATTAGCCTTATTTATGGTTTTTTTTTTTTTACCGTAGCTCATGTGTGAATTTGGTTGGTCTTTGTCAGATGCTTGAATTAGGGGAACTGATTAGGACAAAGCAGATTACATCTCTTGAGCTTGTACAAATTTTTCTAAAAAGATTAAAGAGGTAAAACTAGAGAAAGATTACCAGTGTGGTTCTTTTACCATTCTATTTTTCAGGGTCTTTTTCTCTTTTTTGTGTGTAATAATGGCAGATTGCTTGTACAATACCAGGTACAACCCTGTTCTGAAATCAGTGATCACTTATACTGAAGAATTGGCTTATAAACAAGCAAAAGAAGCTGATGAATTGCTTTCCAAAGGAGTCTATTTGGGTACCTATTTATATATTCACTGTTGCTATAATCTGAGCATAGTCATTCTCCCACCAGAGTAGATGTACTGACATTATCCATATTATGGCCCCACTAGTTAGCTAATGCCACGACAAAGAAATGAAAATTCCAGGTTTTAGGGCATGATGCTCACTGTTCCATGAGCCTGTCTGGTTATTTTCTACTTTTCACAGGCTTCATGAATCTTTTAACTAGACTCTTTGTTTCCATGTCTAAAATTTTAATTTCATCTTACAGGGCCTCTACATGGGATTCCTTATGGGTTAAAAGATATCATTGCAGTACCTGGATACAGGACAACATGGGGTTCCGGGATTTTCAAAGATCAAGTTCTTAATATTGAAGCTTGGGTTTACAAGAGGTATTAAACAAATATGAAAACACCTCAGTCGCAATTTGAATGTTAACGATATCTTATTTACTTAATTTGATTTATGTGATCCTTGAAATAGGTTGAAGTCTGCGGGGGCAGTTCTAGTTGCTAAGCTTGTCTCTGGATCTCTTGCGTATGATGATATCTGGTTTGGAGGGAGGACAAGAAACCCTTGGAACATTGAGGAATTTTCAACTGGCTCATCAGCTGGGCCTGCTGCCTGCACCTCAGCTGGTATTCTCCTGATCTCACATTGTTTTCGATGTGCTCCCCTTGCATGTGCTATCCTTTTCATTTGGTGATTGTTAAACTCAGGGTACGTTTGGCATGACTTTTGAGTTATGACTTTTGATTTTGTCATAAATCAAAAGTTGTTTTTCAAAAATAACTTATGATAAAAATGAGTTAAAATGACTTTTAAGTAGAAACATGTTGATAAAAATGACTCAGAACAACTTTTTTTTGAAAAAAGAAATTTGCATAAACAATATCGAATATAATCATATTCAACATCTCTTGAATAGAATGGGGTGGTGATGATGAAAGTAGGTATTCTTGAACAGGAATGGTTCCGTTTGCAATTGGTTCAGAAACTGCTGGCTCAATTACATACCCTGCAGCTCGTTGTGGCGTGACAGCATTGCGTCCAACTTTTGGTATGGTCGGTCGAACTGGCGTGATGAGCATAGCAGAAAGCTTGGTAACAACTGTTGTTTCACATGAGTTTTCTTTTTTATAGTAACGCACTGCCTGTGGAATCTACTAGTATCTCACATTGCTTTCACAGGATAAGCTGGGACCTTTCTGCAGAAGTGCTGCAGATTGTACAGTTGTTCTGGACACCATTCGAGGGAAGGATCCTGATGATCTCTCATCAAGATATATTACCCTTGATGATCCATTTTCTGTTGACATTAAAAGGCTTACAGTTGGATATACAGATGATGCCGAAATGGAGGTTAGTACACGTATTTCTTTATCATATATCACACAACGGAATCCGCAGGTTGCATTAAAGAAAAAGGAAGGTAAAGAACAGGCAACACCTGTCATAAGCAGTTCATGCAATTCTTACAAAATCAGACCCTTTCCGCTCAGTTTACTGACTGTCAAGACTGGGACTGGGTTATTTTAGATCATAAATCTGAACTTCTTTGAGATGGTGATGCCAGGTTGTTAATGTTCTCAAATCAAAGGGTGTCAATATGGTTCCTTTTCAATTGAGCTACACCGTCGACTCTGTTCAAGGCATCTTAAATTTTACCATGGATGTAGAGATGTTGGCTCATTTTGACGAGTGGCAACGCACCAGGCAAGATGACCTTTATGAAGCTCAAGATCAATGGCCCACTGAATTGCATCGTGCACGCCTAATTCCAGCAGTTGATTATGTGCAGGTCTGTTATCTACTACTCTACCATCATATGGGTATCCTGCAGTCTTTTCATGTGACTTTGGCAAGTTCTGCAATGTATCAGAAGTAGCAGCACAGACCGATAACACTTATTATGAGCAACTCTGAGAAATTCGTTCAATCTAAAGAAATTCTGCAAAATTTAACCTGATATTAGATTATTTGTCCACAGGCACAAAGGGCTCGGCAAAAATTAATTCAGGAAGTGAAAAAAAGCTTCACTGTCGATGCTTTCATTGGTAATGCCACTGACTGGGAGAGAGTTTGCTTGGGAAATCTCGTTGGTCTCCCTGTAATTGTTGTTCCAACTGGCTTTAAAGCCATAATCAGACCACCTTCAGAGGGTACTCGAAGAAGAACCGCCATCACCACCGGCATCTATGCTCATCCTAACCACGATCACATTGTAAGATCCTCGATTATTTTGCACGTTTACAAATTTCTGGTGATCGGAAGTTGCATCATTAGAAATTACTGCTGTAAAGAACTGAATGTTTTTAACTGACCAATTTAAGTATTTGCTAATGTTATCTTCTGTGCAGGCTCTGGCATTAGCAATGGCTTACCAATCAGTCACTGATCACCATAAGCAGCGCCCGCCCATCGATAATCTTGGACCAAGCGACATGAAACTAGAGTAGATGAAGTGGAAAGGCTGAGCACTCCAAATATTCCATCAAAAAGGAAAGTATTACAAGTGGTTAGACCTTGCATCTTTTTCTGTATTATTTTTGCAACCCTTTTTGGAGATTGCTTATAAAAGAAGACTAACAAAGTAACCTTTTGGAACCCTTTTTTTGACCAAGTTGGAATAGGTCAAAATTAGCCAGTGAAGGAACAGGTGGTTTACATTTTGTCTGTAAGAAAGTAGCAAACAGAGTTCTATAAACAGGCAGCATCCTGTGATAGAGAGAAAGAAAGGGTGGCCATTCAAATAAAGGATTGATACAGCTCTAAAAATAACTAGGTTATGTTTATTAAATTTTATTAATTAAAATAATTGTTTTCCCTTGATCAAATAATAATAGTAATAGACATTCATTTTAAATTGTTTGAATAAAATAAAATAAATAATATATAATATAAAATACTATTAAACATACTATTTCATTCTGATAAGTTCAATATATACAATATATATATATACATATATGAGCTGGAAAAATCATTTTAAAAATTAAACACAACCAAAATAATTTTATAAAAATCTGTGTCCAAAAAAAGTTAAATAGGAAAATAAAGAAATCATAAGTGAGCGATATTAATTAAAATATAAGTTTAAAATTTATTAAAAAAATACCTCATAAAATAAGAAAATAAGAAGGAAAAAAACATAGCGTGAGGGTTGTGGACTCATAAAAGAGCCGAGACACGCGATTATACTTTAAGAGCACAGTAATATTAACTTAAATACTCGATAGCTTAGTCACATCGCTGATTGGTATTAATTTAGGTGGGATTAGATTTTTTTAGAGGTAGAGTTTGCCAGCTAACATAATTATAAGGTGATCTTACCAAGTAGCCTCCCTCATTAAAGCAAGGCCGGCAAAAAAAAAATCTTTAATTATAAAAATAATATTGAAAAAAGAAAAAATATATATATTATTTTAATATATTTATAAATAAAAATTACTTTAAAAAATAATAAACCGATCACCATTCACTTGTCATTCTATCACAGCTTGGGCCCAGCTATAGTTCTTCAGTTTCAGAGTCTAGCCATTGTGTAAAAAAAAAAAAAAACCACTACCTGCCGCACATTGTAATCGACGCAATGGCCACTAGCGAGTGCGTGACCATTCCCAACAAGCCCACTTGATGGCCTCTTCTGTCGACACCCAAGAAGAAATTTCCCCGTATAATTTTGGGGTGTTTGTAAGGATGTTAGGTGTTATTTTTTAAAATTATTTTTTGTTTAATAATATATTAAGTAATATATATATATATATTAAATAAATAAAATTATTTTTAACATTATCATATCAAAATTACTTCAAAATATTAAAAAAATTAATTTGAAACAAAAAAATTGTTTTTCTAAAACATTTTAAAACACGAAAACAAACAAATTCTTAGTGCTCGGGTTTTGTTGATATTTTAAATTTGAATAGAGCAATTTTTTTACTTGATTCTGTGATAATTTTTTTATCTAAATACAAAAAATATTGTTAATCAAACACACTATTTCTTCAGTAGTCAAGGAAACAAATAAATAAATCTGTAATCTTAATTTTAATTGCCGTATAATATTTTTTTATAATAAATCTCATTTTTTCTTTTGCTGTCAGAGAATGAGAATTATCAATGTAATTTTAGATATTAAAATGTAGTCGATGCAATTACATAAATCTTGAGAATAATCAATGTAATTGCCCTCATTGATATTTTATTTAAAAAGGGTAACATGGGCATCTAGAAAAGAACTAAAAGTCAACTCTAGCTAAGAGCAACTCCAGCCGTGAAGGCAAATGGAGTGGTAAAAATAAAATATTATTTTTTATAGCATTTTTGTGTTACTATTCATGCTCCAATGGGACATGTATATGGATAGGTAAAAATACCTTCATCTCCATAAGATGCTATTTATAGCATCTCATGGAGAGGAAGGTAAAATCATTTGGGGCCACTTTTTTATATATTATAATATATATATATATATATATATATTAGAAAATAATGTAATTATTTTAAAAATATTTGTTTTTATTTTTAATTAAAAATACTTTAACAAGAGAGTAAAAAATTATATATAAAATTAATAATTATATTGTTGGAATGTTTTTTAAAAGCAATTATTTAATTATATAACTTACTCTTATTAATTGTATAATTAATTGCATAATTAAATTACATACAAAATAATTACACTATATTTAAAATAATATAAAAATAAATGGCTTTTGTATAATTAATTGCATAATTAAATTACATACAAAATAATTACACTATATTTAAAATAATATAAAAATAAATGGCTCTCCAAAATGGCTTTTACCACTGGAGCACACATCAATAAAAAAGCCATAAATACACTATTTAAAATGCTATTTTAGAGATTTGCCTCTCTAAAATAGCATTCTCCATTGGAGATGCTCTAAAGGACTAGCATGTGATTTCAAAATATGAAGAACTAACTTGCAAGATCATAGGAAACAAAAAGGACTGTACTTCAACTTAGCCCATCGAAATTTAATAATTTATCACATTATCCTAATGTTCTTGCAAAATAGTAAGTGACACCGAGGATAGGACACCAGTACCGTGCACATGTTAAATATGCATCTGCTAACCTGCGCCATCACTTTTTGTGAAGTGCTGATTTACATTCCATTTTACAAAAAATTTAAATATTTTTATTTTTTATATATTAAAAAATATTATTTTAATATATTTATAAACAAAAATTATTTTAAAAACAATCTTAATCAAAACAAAATCCAAAAGCAAAAGTTAGAAGAGAAGAGAGGTAGCATCATGAATCCCCACGGATAACAATTTCGTCAGAAAACAGAATCTAATTCCCCACGTATAATCTAATCCATCTGCTTCTTTTTTTTTCTTTTTTTTTGATATGATCAGTCATCACATTCTAAGAATCCTGACAGATTGAATAACGGAGGAGTCAGACTGTCTCTTTCACGATTCGCCTTTGCTCTTGCGGTGGTGATTACTATGGAATAGACGCGTAAAAGCATGGTTGTCATACTGGTCTGGAGTCTGATATGATCCAGGACCTGGGTCTATTATTATTATTTCATTATTATTAATATTAATATCCTTTCAATTTATATACCATTTTTAAATTAATAACCATATGAATTTTAATAGTTGTAATATTAATAAATATAGAATTCAAATTGAGATTATCAAAAATAAACAAGTTCCTTAATTATGATACCTGCTAGATAGTTTGGTCTATTATCTCTGTTCGAAATGTAATTTCAATTCCTTTTTCAAGAGAATATTATGTTTATAACCCGGTCAAGTTTATATTTTAAGTTTTTTTTTTTAAAAATATATTAATATAACAATTTATTATTTTATTTTTTTTGATTTTTTGTAACATTATAATGTAAAAACAAATTGAAAATAAAAACCAGTTGAATCAAATAAAAAAATATTAAGTTTTTCTGATTAGATTGTGGGCCACCACTAAGTTAAGTGGGTTAATAAATGTGTTTTAAAAACGTGTCCACAGTTGGAAAAACTTAATGCTCATGGGCATAAATAGTTAATGCCCACTTTTCCTGACGAAGTATATTTTGCTCCTGGTCTCTGTTAGGCCATCGGTGGTTTGTGGGGAAAAAAAACTATTAGGGATTAAATTGAAATCCAGATAACTTAATTGTTCGCTAATAAAGAAGAAGCCTTTATAGTCAAAGTTATTAAGAAACAAAACCTTCAATGCCAGTAGTGTTATTAGAAGAAGCAAAACGACCAGCAAGGGCAAGTTCACGTTGAAATTTGGTACAAAAATAAAGAGAGATTTTCACTAACCCAGTTTTTAAGCGCTATCAATGTGAGCTGGTAAGAGCAACTTCAATGCCAGTAGTGTTATTAGAAGCAAAAGCAAAAAAAATATCATTTTAATATTTTTATTTTATTTTCTCATTTTTATCAAAACATCTATTTTAATAACCAAAATAATTTTTCCCGCATGTTCTCCTATTTATAACAACTTAAAATAAAAAAAAACATAATATATATTTTCACTGTTTATAATAATTAAATCACCTCCCTCTCTCCACCTCCCTAGGCGTGTCCAAGGAAATTAGACAAAAGCATTAAATTATCAACCCCCAGTCCCCCAACCCTTCTGTAAAATAAAATTTAATTACTGCCCTTTTATTTATATCTCATCCCTCCATTAATTTTTTGGGGCCTTTCTAGTAATTTTAACAAAGAAACAAGGGTATTATCACTGTGAGCTTCCTCTCCTCTCTTTTATATTTGACATCTTGTAGCCTCCGTTCTCCCCTGGTTCTCTCTGTCTCGTCGTCCCTCTCTCATTCGATCTCTCTCTCGCTCTGTTTTTCATCTCTCAAAGCAAAAACAACATTTTCCTGTGATAATATCTAGTGAGATCGAGGTAATTGCGAACAACAGATCTTTCTTTACCTCTTGACGATCAATCGGTTGATATTTTTTTATTTTTTTGCGGTTTCTATGATTCAATTATGTTTTTTTCTTAATGTTAATCGATCTCGAATTGCAGATCGAGTCACTTTGCAGTGATGCATGTGATGATCTGTGTAAATGTTTTAATTCTGGTGAATTCAATTCAATGGATCTGGTGTTTTTGGTTACGTTAATGATCTATATTTTTAAAATTTTATGATTTTGCATGTTGCTGTGATATTTTTTTAATCAATAAATAATCTTCATTGATATAATAAGTGATGATTATGGTGATTAATTAACAATGAGCTAAGTTTTTTTTTTAATTATATGTTTTTGTTCTGTTTTCATTTTAAAAAATTATTTAGTGTTTGATCATGCTACTTAATCAATTATGAGCAAAGTTCTGATTTTTCATGATTTATGATAACTATATTGGAGTAGCGAGAAGTTTGATATACTTTATGGATGGAAATGATGTTGTAATTTGTAGATCTTAGCTGTTGAAGATGGCGACGTCAACAGCTGGAGCTACAGGATGGTACAGAGGAAAAGTGAAAGCAGTTCCTTCAGGGGATAGCTTGGTGATAATGGCTATGACCAGCAGTAAGCCTGGCCCTCCACCGGAAAAGACTATCACTTTGTCCTCTCTCATTGCCCCGAGATTGGTAACGCTTGTGCTTTTCTTAACGTCTAATGATTGGGAATCGCTAATAGATTTGAAAAGATTGTGTACGATAGGTTTTGTGATTGTAATGCTGTGTTTGGTATTAATTGCTGGATCTTTATTATCACGAATGTGAAATTAGACTTTGAGCTGATTTTCCAAGTTTAATTTTGTGAGTTTATGTTCATTTTATGATTGTTAGGCTCGCAGAGGTGGTGTTGATGAGCCATTTGCCTGGGACAGCAGAGAGTATTTGAGGAAGCTCTGCATAGGACAGGTGAATGCTGTTGAAATATGTCATCTGTTTGATGATTTTTTTTGGTTGATCAACTTATGCTTGATATGTGGGACTTTCTTTTGGTTTTGCAGGAAGTGACTTTCAAGGTAGATTATGTTGTCCCATCCATTGGTCGAGAATTTGGCTCTGTGTTCCTTGGTGACAAAAATGTTGCATTGCTAGTTGTTTCTGAAGGCTGGGCAAAGGTGAATCGTTTTTTTTTTTTGACAGGTTACCTTGATATGATTTTCAGCTTATTTTTGTACGGGATCTTACTAAATCTGTACGTTCAGGTCAGGGAGCAGGGTCAGCAAAAAGGTGAAGCAAGTCCTTTTCTCGCCGAGCTCCTACGCCTTGAGGAGCAAGCTAAACAGCAGGGTCTGGGCAAATGGAGTAAGGTGAGATTCCCCTTTCCATGTATGATAAATTTTAATCTATGGTTCATAGTTTTTTTTTTCACACACAGTACAGTACTACAGAACACTTCTTGTTACCTTAATAAAAAAATTATGTATTATTAAGTAGCCATGATTAGAGGTTGTTGAGTAATGATTCACAATCATACTGTAGTTTTGCTCCTTTCTGGATGCATCATCCTTACTTGATACAAGTTAGCCTTTTGAATTTTGCTGCCAATGAGTTCAAATAGTGAAAATTGAAATTTTATTTCTGGTTCGATCTGCTTTGGCCACTGTTTGATCTGACTTGGACTCAGTCACAGTTCAGATGATCTGAACGGTCAAGTTCAATTATTTAATTGTATGATTTTTTTGAAGTTGAGCTGGGCTTGTTTCTGAGTTCAGGAAAAGAAATAATACAGCCCCTGTAGTGGCTTCAATAATTTTGTGATGGACTTGGACATGTTGCTTTAAGAATTTCAATCTTGTTCCTGGAATGTAACTCCAAGCGGCAGAATTTGACTTAATGCCTGGTCCTCTCTTATTTCTAATCCTAGGCACCAGGAGCCTCAGAGGCAGCAATCAGAAATCTACCTCCCTCTGCCATTGGTGATTCTGGTAATTTTGATGCTATGGGTCTGCTAGCTGCAAATAAGGGAAGACCCATGCAATGCATCGTGGAGCAGGTTCGTGATGGCAGTACTATCCGTGTCTACTTGCTTCCAGACTTTCAATTTGTTCAAGTGTTTGTTGCTGGAATACAGGTATGATTATTGCACACTGATTAGCACTGTTTCTACACCCTGAGTTGTTCTTTGCCCATCTGTGTTATTTTGCTGGTGCATGGTCCATAAATGCCTAACACTTGTAACCCCTTAAATTAGGCTCCATCAATGGGTAGAAGAGCTGCAATAGAAACTGTTAGTGAAACCGAAACAACCTCTAATGGAACAAATGGTGATGGGTCTGAAACTCGTGCCGCTTTAACATCTGCACAGAGACTTGCAGCCTCATCAGCTCCTCCAGAAGTTGCTCCTGATCCATTTGGGATGGAAGCCAAACATTTTACAGAGCTACGTACTTTGAACAGGGATGTAAGTAAATACTGATTTAAGCTTTCATTTATTTGCAGTTTTTCAGATATGGCCTAAATTCTATTGAATTTATAGGTCCGCATTGTTCTGGAAGGTGTTGACAAGTTCAACAATTTGATTGGATCAGTATACTATCCTGATGGTGAATCTGCAAAGGACTTGGCACTAGAGCTTGTTGAAAATGTATGTGTTGAATCGTGCTATGCCATTATGTTAATCATTGATGTTAATTAATGCCTTGTAATGTAACTAATGCAAGAGTTGCCTTATATTGCCTTAGCCTGCTTAGTTATTTGATTCCAGCTTGTGAACATTTCACTTCTGGATTCAGCCTTGAGGCATTGAATCAAGAGCCAGGAGTTAAAAGGTTGAGGGGGTTAGAATAGGTTCTAGGTTTGATAAACACTGAGCAGGATGGAGGGGTCGATCATTGTGGAACAGACTAGGGAATAGGATAAAAAATACACCTGTTTAGTATTTGTATGGAAAAAGAATGTTGAAAATGGAAACGGATTTATTCCATATATATGTTTTACCTTAGATTGGCGCATGTGTTTAGTACAGTATTGTTTCTGTTTTTCTTTGTATTTGGCTGGTTGCTATATAATGGAAGAAAGATGTAGTTTGTGCTGTAGTTAGATTCCTGCAGAGTTTGTATATCTAGAGCTTTTGTCAATATTTTATGCTACCTTAAGAGAACTATCAGGGCTTTTATGATTCAGGTTTTCTGTTGCATGGTAATGACCTGTGTGTTTCTCATGTGCTAGATTGACGGTTTATGTTTTCTTATCTCTTTGAAGACTTGATTGATTATATACTGTGCATGAAAATTAAAATGGGTTGTGGAAATGGTTCTAATTTTTTTGTGCCTGGCTTATTGATTGTAAAATTATGGTCCTTTGCCCTAACTCCTGCTTTCTTTTTTTGCTAAATTTCCCCCTTTGCATGCTGGCTTCTGGTTTGAGACAACCTTGATGCAATTTCCAATACTCGGTTTTAAGAATAACTATTCATGTTTGGATGCTGACTGCTTCTAATAGTATTTCTTAGTATACTTTCAGATATATGGGTATTCTGAATCTCTCTCTACATCCTTTCCTAATTTAGGGTTTGGCAAAATTTGTTGAATGGAGTGCAAACATGATGGAAGAAGATGCCAAACGACGGCTGAAGACTGCAGAACTGCAAGCCAAAAAAAGTCGCTTGAGGTTCTGGACTAATTATGTACCCCCTGCTACAAATTCAAAAGCAATCCATGATCAGAATTTTACTGGAAAGGTAGCAGTTGGCATTGCTTGCTCATGTCAATTCATCTCTAATTTAGTGGAGATTTCTTCTCAGTTATTTTTGGTTTTTTTAGGTAGTGGAGGTGGTAAGTGGTGATTGTGTCATTGTGGCGGACGATTCTGTGCCTTTTGGCAGTCCATTGGCAGAGAGACGAGTCAATCTTTCAAGCATTAGGTGTCCAAAAATGGGCAATCCTCGTAGAGATGAAAAACCAGCTCCTTATGCCCGGGAAGCTAAGGAGTTTTTGAGGACACGTCTTATTGGCCGACAAGTAAGGAAGCTATGCCTACTTCTTCACTCCGATGATTAAAAAAACTACCACATATAATGATTATTTGTTTTTCAGGTGAATGTGAGAATGGAATATTCTAGGAAGATGATAGACGGACCTACAGCTGCTCCTATTCCTGGAGATGCAAGAGTTATGGATTTTGGATCAATCTTTCTGTTGTCTCCCACTAAAGGTGATGGTGATGAAGCCTCGACAGCCCCATCTACTGCTGGTGGCCAGCAACCTGGGATTAATGTTGCTGAGCTGGTGCTTTCTCGTGGGTTTGGCTCTGTGATTCGGCATAGAGATTTTGAGGAAAGATCAAACTTTTATGATGCCCTTCTTGCTGCTGAATCACGAGCTGTTGCTGGAAAGAAAGGGATCCATTCTGCAAGGGACTCTCCAGCCATGCATATCACAGACCTCACCACGGTTAGAACTATAATAATTGTGCCAAAGGTATCTCTTTTTTTCCTGCATGGTCTAACATATAAACTTTTTGTGTTTATTACAGTCGTCATCCAAGAAAGCAAAAGACTTCCTGCCATTCCTGCACAGAAGTAGGAGGATATCTGCTGTTGTTGAATATGTCCTTAGTGGTCACCGTTTTAAGCTGTTGATTCCCAAGGAAACATGTAGCATTGCCTTTTCATTCTCTGGCGTTAGATGTCCTGGTCGTGATGAACCCTACTCTGAAGAAGCAATCTCTCTTATGAGACGAAAGATAATGCAGAGAGATGTTGAAGTATAATTTTTGCCCTTCTCAATCTAGTTGCTTTGTTACTTGATTGGTTTCCTTGTTCTGATAAATTTACATTCACACAGATTGAAGTGGAAACTGTTGATAGAACTGGAACTTTCTTGGGATCCTTGTGGGAGTCAAAGACTAACATGGCAGTGACTCTTCTTGAAGCTGGCCTTGCAAGGTTCCAAACTTCCTTTGGCACTGATAGGATTCCTGATGCACATCTTCTTGAACAGGCTGAGCAATCCGCCAAGAGGCAAAAGCTGAAGGTAAGAAGTAATATTATGTCCTTTTGATCTTCAAAAGATTGCTTTGAAAAATGCATGAAGTATGCATCTCATCTTCTGTTCTATTCTTGATTATCATCTCACTAAGTAAAAAATCTGAAAAAATTCTTACAGATTTGGGAGAATTATGTTGAAGGAGAGGAAGTCAATAAGGGTCCCGTTGTTGAAAGCAAACAGAAAGAAGTGCTCAAGGTAGTGGAGATACGATTGAATGACACGCCTTTCATGTGTTAGACAACAATCTCTGATTTTTCCATTTTAATATCTGTTTTCAGGTAGTGGTTACAGAAGTCTTGGATGGTGGTAGGTTCTATGTCCAGATAGTTGAGGATCAGAAAATAGCCTCTATTCAGAAACAGCTTGCCTCCCTCAATCTCAAAGAGGCTCCTGTAATTGGTGCTTTTAATCCCAAGAGGGGTGACATTGTGCTTGCTCAGTTTAGTGCAGATAATTCATGGAACCGAGCAATGGTGAGAATTAGACTCCTAAAAGTTTTAATCTCCGTCTACTTTTTATCACTCAAAGCTTAAATTTTAACTGTAGTTTAACCTTCACAGTTTGTATTCATCGATAGAATGTCCCCACCTTCTCTTATGTAGACTTTATGCTGTCATCACTTAGTAGAATCATAGCTTCTTTATTTATCTTTGTTGATAAGAATCATAGCATCTTTGTATATCTTTATTTATCTATATATGTTCAATGTAATCAAACTCAAATTTCCTGTTTGGCTTGTGAAGATTGTGAATGCACCTCGTGATGGCGTTGAATCCCCCAGGGACAAGTTTGAGGTGTTCTACATTGATTATGGCAATCAGGAGGAGGTTCCATACAGTCACTTACGGCCTCTTGATCAATCAGTGTCAGCGGCACCTGGTCTTGCTCAGCTGTGCAGCCTAGCTTACATTAAAGTTCCAAGCTTGGAGGATGATTGTGGTCAAGAAGCAGCTCAGTATATTAGTGAGAACACATTGAACAGCTCAAAAGAATTCAGGGCAAAGGTGGAAGAAAGGGATGCTACTGGAGGGAAAGTTAAAGGCCAGGGAACTGGGCCAGTTGTTGTTGTGACTCTGGTTGCTGTGGATTCAGAGATCAGCTTAAATGCTGCCCTAGTTCAGGTATGAGTAATGCTTTTCATGTTCTTTGAGGATGATTGCATGAATGCTAAACCTGTGAAAAAAGCAGTGCTTTGCTGTGTTTTGTGAACACTGGCTCCCATCAACTTCAGGAAAATGAATCACCTTGTCATAGGGTAAAATCTCTGCTGTTATTAGCAGGTGAAGGTTTCGTAAATATTTCAGGAAACTTGTCGAACTGTAAGAAACTTGGCAAGCAATTAGCACGTTTTCTGTAGGCTAATTTAATGTAATTGATATTTCAGGAAGGGCTTGCCAGGATAGAAAAGGTGAGGAAGTGGGACTCGATGGAAAGAAAGGTGGCGCTAGAAAATTTGGAAAAATTCCAGGATGAAGCACGTGCTGATAGGCGTGGGCTGTGGGTGCATGGAGATATCGAGTCCGATGAAGAGGATGTCCTTCCCGTTAAGAAGACCGGTGGCCGTAGGTGATTGCAATTTTATTTACCCCAGGTAAATTAAGGTGCCAAAAAATCGACTGGGCTAAGATGAGTTTTAAGCTGTAGGATGAGAACAAAGAGATGTTTCCGCTGAAACTTCAGTTTTGTTTCTTTCTTTCTTTCTTTCCCCCTTATTTTCGTTTAAGATTTTCTTAGGTGAGCGAACAAATTTTTTTACAAATCTTAATAAGGTGAACTATTCCCAGTCGGTTCAGTCGTTATGGGCAAACATTATAAACAATTTTTGTTCAACAAAGCTGATGATGCATCTCTAGTCTCTATATCCTCTGGACTCGTCACAGTTCACTCAAGAGTACTGGGTCAATTCTTCCTTACGGACTTGCCTAGTCTCATCAGAATTGAATTTGTTCCTCCTCAGTGCTGCTCGGGCATCTCATGCCTTTGTCATCTAATAAGTGGCTGTAGCTGATACCTGTATCACTTCTGTGACCGTACAGATGCTGATGTGGGTGAAGTTTTGCGAAGAAATCCGTTCTCGTGTTGCTGTGAAGCCCACTAGCTCCATTACATGGGTTTGGATGGCTTTCGGTCGGGGATAAACTGTAGTATCCGTTAAGGAGGATGATCGGAACAGGTTTGACACCAGTTTTAAAAGTATTTTTCAAAAAAAAATAAAAAAAATTATTTTTTTATTTTAAATTAAATTATTTTGGTAGTTTAGATTATTGTCATATATTAATGTTAAAAAATAAAAAAAATACTATTTTAATATATTTTTTTAATGAAAAATATTATGGAAAACACTTTTAATTATATTTCCAAATAGTCATTTACTCCTTGATGTTTAATGCCGGATGGTAAAGATTCCCTAAAAAATCTTGATCTAATTAGAGAGAATGTCTATCATTAAGAGACGGAGTTCATCTGCCCACGGAGATTTGTTAAGAGATGAAGTTAATTATTCTGTAAATTTCGGCTTCATCTCCAGTAGTTGTTTATATATTTTTTCTTCAAATTACTTTTTTTTTTGTATTGATTTAAAAAAAAGAGAGTATATTTTAAAATAAAAAAATATTTTAAAAACAACAAAGATGATTTATCCGTTGGATTAATTAATTTAGCACTGCTTGTACAGGTACCTTTGTGAGTATTGTACAGGCAAGGAAAATGACAGAATTTGCTCGAAGAATGAAACTCAAACACTGAGAAGGTATATATGAGATTAAAGTACCTTGAAAAGTACAGTGAGAGATCTAGAAAAAATGTTTTTTAAAAAGGAAAAATTAATTCCCACAAGGATATTATAAAATTAAAATAAATAGGTTGACTTGGACAACTCACTTGATTCGGTTTATTTAGGTAAACCCACTTGACTCATGACGTCATTGGAATTTACTCTAGGTTGGTCCTTGGATCGGTCTTAAGAAAGTATACTATACGGTGAATAATTTTTCAAACCTACGATACAAATTATTAGAACGGAAATATTATGCAAGGAAAAAGCAAAGGAGTTTAATTCTCAAAAAAATCAAATGCAGATATATAAATAAAAAAAATCAATTATACAAGAATTTAAAATAAATATAGCTATTAAAAAAATTAGGATGAAAATAAATAAATTAGAGAGCAAAAAACTGTTTTTTGATTAGAGGGATAAATTGATTTTTACAAAAAATCAAAATTAAGATTATTTTTTAAGAGCATAAAACACAATTTTAATTTTGATTGAGTAAAGAAATTCAAAACCATCATTCATTTTAGTTTTATTTTTTAAAATTAAATGTAATCAAGCCATCAAAGTATTTAAAAATTATATATAAAAACATATGAAGCCAATATAATTATTACTTCTAGGTGATTTATTAAAAATGATATTTTTTCTTTAAATTAATTTTTCTTACCTTTCTTTTATATCAAATAGCAGGAGAAAATTTAAAACTAAAATAATCCGAAAGGACACTAATTTCAGGAAGGCTAACTGTCAGGTCTGTTACGAGCCTGACTGATCAAATCATTTACACTCTCTGTTACATCATCTGTGATATTTTGACCCATGACATCCCAAGACAAAAAGAAATCAAAATAAAATAGCCAAGAATTAATGCTGCAACCCACGAAAACAACAACTAAAGCTCCTCCGAGTTCTACAAAAAAGTGGAAATTGATGTGTATCATTCTCGTCCTTTAATTCTCACGCCTGGTTTGCCTCTTGCGAACAGGAGCAGCAGGCTCCTCCTTCTCTTCTTCCTTCTCGTCACCGCTTCCTTCCTTGTTCGATGTCTCCGCAACTGGCTCGGGTTTCTTCTCCACCTTGGCCTACACACACAGATACACACACAGTGGTCATAACCGGGATCAGTATCTACTTGCGAATAAAGCTGCTAAAATGGAAGCCTGCCGTTGCAGAACTCACCTTCTTTCCACCAAAAATTAGCTTCAAGAAAACGGTGAGGATCACCACGACAATGGAGACAAGGACACCAATTGTGATGATAGGTTGTTTCTCTGCCTTCTCAATGAGTTCCTGCGCGAAAAGATTCATCATAGTTGAGGATGAACATTCATACAAGACCCGCGAATTTTAGTCATGAATTAACCACCGAGTTAAATATGACTTACAGTAATTTTGTCCTTGTGCTCGCTCAAGAAAGCAAGCTCTGCAACCTGGTATAGGAGTTCAAAGACCTTTTTCTGCAGGATTAAAATGATCGCTTAGAGCAATGACCCCACCATTGCAATCAGTAGACAGAAGAAGAGAAGAGTGTGGAGTACATTACCTGGAAGCCACCAAGAACATCTGTGCCAGCAGTTGCTTCGTCAGCCTTCTCTTTCTCCTTCTCAATGTCGAACTTTGGCTTCCATGTTGTATCCCGGATAGAGGATGCGACCTTCTCATCCTGTGCGATCAAGATATTGTCGAACAATATGCCATCCTGCATTGTCCAGATCTCAATGCCAACAGCAGCAATGGGCTCAAACTCAGGCTGGTCGAGCTCAAAGTAGTCGGGGTTTGGAATCTCTTGAGGCTTCCAAATGCCCTTATAGTTGGGGTTGTCAATAAGTGGAGCATGCCATTTCCCCTTGTAGGCTGGGTTTCTCTTCGTTGGCCTCTTCCATTCACCACAACCTGGGCCTTCCTGACACTTTGGGTTATCAATCTTGGGCGCCTCCCATTCACCATCTTCCTCCTCATCCCAATCTTCTGGTTTGGTTGCCTCAGGATCATCAATCTCCTCAGGCTCATCATCCAACCATCCTTCAGGTTTAACAGCTTCCTCGTCTTCAATTTCCAAAGGTGCATCCTCGTCCCAGTCCTCTGGCTTCACTGCCTCAGGATCAGGAATCTTTGCTCTCTCATCCCAGTCCTCAGGTTTTACATCATCTGGATCAGGGATGGTCTTGGCAGGGATAAGTGGGGGCTCAAAATCTTCAGATGAAAGGAAATTCGCCTTCTTCTTCTCATCTCCATCAACCAGAATTTGCAACTCATTGTCAGGTTTCAAGATAGCAGTGTACACATGAGTAAGCTTGTCATGTGGAACTGAAGGCGGGAACTTGAGGTGATGCTCAACATACTCCTCGCTCTTTGGGTTCTTATGCTTCAAGATGAAGTGAACCTTGTTTGTGGCTCCACATTTGTCAGGCCCAAACATAATCGAATAAGGAGACTCATTGTCGAAACCCTTGGGCACCCACCCAGCCTCCTGGGGTCTTAGATACTTCAAATACGCCCCACCACATTCAAGCCCTTTCTGAAGGCGAGTCTCGAATTGTAGAACGATAGTTCCATCCTTAAGACTCGCCGGCTCATCGAGTTCCTTCACAATGGCATACTTCCTAGCCGGTTCACTCACAAGAAGCCCATAATCATCATGCCCCTCACTCTTTTCATGCTTCCACTCGCCTAAGAACCCATAACGAAGCACCAACACACATTTCAATATTCAGTAAACAAAATGGCATTATTGTAACTATAGTAAGGTCTAAATCTAATCACATACATTAACCTTTCAAAATACTAATTTTGAAACATCAAATACTTAAATCATTACCCCCCCAAAAAACTTTGACCAAATATTAACATATCAATGCCATCAATTAAATTAAAGCAGCATATTCATTATTATTTACATTTAATCATTTAACCCAATTTAATATATAAAAAAATTTAAAATTTAAATGCTGATAATAAAAATATAATATAAATTATACACTTCAGATCCAAAATAAATAGAAATATAAATATCTGAGTTCCTTTTACCATTATAGCCTTCTTTCTCTGAAACAATCCATCTCCCATCGAACGAATTGTCAAACGACTCATACAAGATCTACACTCACAGAGAGAAATCAAAATCGTCAGATATTATAACAAATAAACAAGCAAGCACGCATTTAAGAGATTAATAAACAGATTAAGTGCAGTGATTATGCCAATCAATAATAATAAAAATAATTACCGCATCATCTTCAGCAAAAAGCTGATTGAAAGAAATGAAAGCTAACAGCAGCACAATCGCCAATCGGAGAGAGACACGTTCTGCTTCTCTCATTTTTACCACTTCCTTCTCCAAATAAAATCCTTCCTTCGATTACTTTCGGTCTCAATCTAGATTAAATGAGAGAGATTGTTTTTTTTGTGTTACCGTAGAGATATATAGTGAAGTTTGGATCTTGAAGAGACTGGCCACCATGTTGTTTCAACCAATCACAACACGTGCCACGTGAATCAGACCAATGACACAACGCCACGTTAAAAAGACAAGCAATGTTGACGTGACGGCTGTTTGGGAATTAGGAAGGAAGAAATTGGTGTTTTCTATGAGACGGGCTTTACTTAGTGCGGCCGAGCTCATTTTGGTCACAGGCCCATTCTTCCAGGCCCATGTATTTTGTAGAGAGAGAGAGAGAGAGATTAACCTGGTCGTGAATGGGAGGTTCGGATACAAGCAAGATACTTTGGAGAGAGAGAGAGAGAGAGATTAGACATGGGTTTGTCTTTGGGTTCGGTAAAACCACTGAACAAGGTGCTGCCAACATTTCCGAACCCCTCTCCGTCACTCCTACATTAACGAACCACCTGACATTTGACAAGGGTTAATTAGCAAGCTCTAGAATGGCCGTTCAAGCACGAGGTTCGGAAAATCTTGAATCCCCAACATCCTGATCTCTCTCTCAGAGAGCCAAAGAAACGTGGTGATGATAAGGAATTGTGTGCACTATTTGTAGACAGTGTCTTTGCCATTTCTTCTCCTGCTTCATCTCTTCTTTGTAACACAAGACAAATCTAGGTAAGTCATCGCGTTTTAAAATTGATTTTGAAAAAAAAAGTTTTTTTATTTTTGCTTTCTACTTTAATTTTTTTTATGTTCTTATATTAATTTCTTTTGTTGATATAAAAATAATTTTTTAAAATAAAATATTATTTTATTGAATTTGTTAATGAAAAATATTTTTAAAATATATATTTAATTATACACTTAGTATATGTTTGAAAGTGTGATTGAAGTTACTTTCGAAAATATTTTTCGTTCGAAATACATCAAAATAATATATATTATTTTAAATTATTTTTCACATCAATATATTAAAATAATTTTAAAAAAACCCAAAAAATAATAATTTAAAAAAATAATAAAAATATTTTTTTTTCAATTTTTTTAAAAAACTCAGTTACAAAACACTTTATTTTTAACTTTATAACTTTTCATAAAGTAAACTACAAGGAAATCTTATATTTTTTTTTTAAAAAAAAATGAGAACAAAAGTTTTGAATTTCATAAAACATAAACGGATGGTGTTATGAAACATGCTTATTAATCATGTTTTCATAAAAACATGATTTCAATCAAAATCCTAAGACTTAATGCATGCTCTTACACAGTCCAGCACTCTTCTTCACCACCCTGTTACCACTCAGTGATCTCCTAATATTCATCACGTCACGTCTTCCCATCCAACTCCGTCAAGTGCATCGCTGCTTTCTCTGCAATCCCAACATCCCCATGTATCCGACACCGTTCAAGCCAACCAGAACTCCACACAGACATATCACCACCCTCGGGAATATCCTTTATCGTTCCCATCACTTCTTTGACCAACCCAGCTCGCCTAAGCAAATCAGCCATACACCCGGAATCACCAAATTAATCACTTCTTTGATGATCGGGTGATGATTTTTTAATATTTTATAAATTATAAATTAGATTTTATTTATTTATTTATTTAAAGGGGTTGAATATTACTAATTTTCAAGTATCTGTATTTAAAAACAAACCCATAACATAGATTGAAAATACCATGACAGGCTCGTTTTTTGCTACATTAAAAAAATCGAATAAAAAACTTATTGACAAGATTTTTAGAGCCATTTTTTTTTTTAAAATTAAATATTAAATTCATAAATCATTAAATATAAATAATAATCAAGTTTACTGAGTCTTAAAAATTCAAACCTACAATATCCAATTTTTACCTTTTTTTATTTAGTATTATTTATAATATTCATTTTTTATTTTACTATGATGTTTTTTAAACACCCCTGGGTTTTTGGGCCTCTCGAAGCCCATTCTCTTACGCGCAAGAAGTTCAAAATTAGGCTTGAAGGATGGTTTGGCAGTTGGCACGATCTTGGGCTTCCTTTTGCCAGGCCCATTATAACACTTTCCATTTTGAGAGAGGCACGGCCTGAAAAACACCACAGAATTTTTGGAACCAATTTCCTCGTCAAAGAGCTTCTGTGCAGCCATGTAAAACCATACTTATAAGACCCTCTCCAAGGCTTGGATTGCAAATTTGTTGGATCAGCTCACGAGTTGTAAGCCAATTGTTGGACGACAAGTGTTTCTGCGTGTGAAAAACCTGTAAGGCCCTCTAAATTGCTGTCACATTCGGTCTATGTCTAGTGTCGACAGACCAATCAAAATATATAATTTGAAACCATTTGAAACTATCAGTAGGTTGCTAAGTGTATTATAAGCTTGGAATTCAGGGATTTATTTTTTATGGTACTTGAGTCCTATAGTTATTAATATAATAGTTATTAATGATCATTAATTTTAAAACAACACGTAAATACTAAATTGTCATTAAAATCCATTGCAACTATAAGACAGCTTGAAAGTGGAAAATCAAGCAATCATTGCAAGAAAAAGCAAAGAAAGAAAAGGAAATAAAGAAAGGGCTGTCCAAAATGTCCATAATCCAGGCCTGTCAGTTATTTGAAGGACTAAAAAGGATACATTACATCAAACTTGTAATCTCAAACGAGCAAGGACAGGAACAACAGACACTAAGAAAATCCTTAAATCTCTCAAATCAAACCATATAATTGTTCCTTATCACTTGTCAAGAGTAGAAAAGAAAAAAGATTAGTGTCTTTTTGACTACTCGCCGTGCACATTCTTTCCACGTTTAGCTTCTAAACAACTCTAACTTTTCATGGATGAGTGCTACTTGACACAGATTCTCACACCCAAATACGAAAATGGAGTCGTGGTGGATGGTGCAGAGCAGATGTACCCTTTGAAAAAAGAAGAGGCATATTGATTTATCTATTTGGTTCCCATGAACACCTCTTCGCTACTTTTCAGTTGTTTACAAAAAAAATCTCTCAAGGGTTGGCCTCACATCTGTCACCAAACTTTTTCTCTACCACTCTTGAATTTACTATCCATGTCTTCGGCTTTTCTCCTCGTGGAATGACTAGGCTCTCACTCTCTTGGTTGGTCGAGTTGTGTGAATTAAGAAAAAGAAGAATAATCAGAGGGTCCTTAGTGGGATAAACATGTCTCAATGACAGAATGATGCCTCTTGGATCGGTTTTTTAAGGTTTGATTTTCTTTCTGATCTGTTCTCTTTTGGCTTTATGTTCTGCTATTAAGGTAAAGTATGGATTAAACAAAGGTTTAAATGAGTGGACTTTCCCTGTTGTTTCTTAGGTCCAAGGTGGTTATATACAAGGAATGTTGGGCAGACTGGACCAGGCAAAATTCCCACTTCGAGTAGCTGTTTGATTCTATCTGAACTAACAGCTCTTTGCAGCACTAAGAGATGCAGAGAAGGAAGAGGAAGAAGATGGCGATGAGAATTTCAAGTGCTGGATAATGTTATCTACCCTCTTCTTCCTTCATGGGAGGCAAGGGGACAGGCAAGTCATCGAGGCAAAGGGAAGGCCATGCCTTTCTTCCGGTTTTCTTAGTTCTTTCGTGTTCATGCCATCCTTGGCATGAACTGGTTATGTTTTCAGTCATGAATTCTGTACTGGTAGGTTGAAACTGTGACAAGCTGTTCTTGTTACTGTAAAATGTGGCTGCTTCCATAATGCTACTGTGGATTTTCTACTGGATTCTATCTTTATTTTCTTTCCCCAAGTTTTGAAGATTTAGCCACAATTACAGCCTCTAGTTTTGACCATACCGAGTATGGCAACAAAATAAAATCCCTACGAGTTCATCAAGACGTGAGAATACTCCCCCTCTTTTGATTTCCTGCCATTCAAACTTCACTTGTTCTCGAGCGCGCGCACAATGGGGGAATATTACGAAACAATTCATATTTCAGAGATCAATAATCAGCCTAAAAACACAGTAGGAGAAGGTCATCAAAGGTACCAGAATATCTGATCTAGCATGGTGAAGCCATGTAGGAGAAATTCTCTCACACCAATGGCTGGATAAGGAATGCACAGCCTGAGGATGCGTAACATTTGGCCAACAGCACAATCTGATGATTTAAGATCATAGAGTTTACCTGTTCAGGTAGCTGATTATTACAATAGACCAGAGAGCAGCTCTAGCGCAAACAATGTTAATTGACATTCTAGAACACAGGACATAACTTGTAGATGAATCTGTGGAAAACAATGGCAGTAACTTGCTATGCAGCTCTTGCATGCTCTGACATATAGCATGCTCCAACTCAATATACTATCCTCTAATCCCATCTACTGTTGGCCGTGCAGTCGTGTCATATAATTCGCACGCAATTCATTCCTCAAATTCAAGAAATTATGTAAAAGACGTTTCTGTAATGAATTACGATCTATAGGGTTTTTTATTTTGCGTGTGTGTGAGAGAGAGAGAATAACAAAAACAAGCGTTGAAGTCTTGGGTGGGGGCAAGAGGAAAGGGAATAAGAGCCCCTCCATTGTGGTATTACCTTGCAGCAAATACAATGACTCATATAAAACTTGTTTGTCTACTTGCCTCACATAGTTCTCCGGAAAAACTCACTAATAAACCATGAGCCCGGAACCCTGAAGAGGATTACTGTCTATTGTACAATTCAACAAATTGTATTGCCTATTTGACTAGTAATCTTATTCTTAATTTTTCGTCATCAACAGCATTGCTATTTCCAGATCTCACATCAGTTTAGTTGCCACAGGGTATGACTATTTCAGCCCCTAATCAAGTTCTAAACTCTTTTTCATAGCCTCATAAATCATATATGTTATGCTTGCTGCTGGCACAACCTTCAGAAGATTTGGAAAAATCCCTTTGTAAAAACCTCTATAACCTTCATTCTGAAATGTCCTCCAAAATACATCAGACATTCCTTTGTAAGGTCTAGCATCATTAGGAGGCTGAGCTTGCATCCTGAAAAGAAGAAACAGGAAGCACTATTAATACTCATTGAGATGGAAACACAAAAGATGGAAAAATCCAGAGTGAGAAAGCGAGAGGGTAGCATAGGAACTTAAAAAAACATAATACCTAGTTCTGATAACCTGCAAGGGGTAAACACATGTTGCTCCAAGGGCTCCTGAGATTGTTCCACAGCACAATTGAACAAGGGGACCAGGTGCTGTAGAAAATGACAAGTTTTCAAAACACAACTCTGAAAATATCAATCAAGAAAAGAAAAGGGGAAATTGTCAAACCACAGAAATAGGCATGAGAAAAATGTACCGCTTTCATGCAGTATATATGTCTTTGACATGTCTTTCAGAGTTTCATATGCAGCAAGGTCAATGCCAGCATATGGGATAATCCCAAGAAGAGATGGCACCAGACCTCTATAAAAAGCTCGAGGTCCCTCCAGAACCCATATATCCTTCATCAGTCCTCCCAAATTTGGAGCCTTTCCACCTTGGCAAACACCAGTTTGCAAGCGAGTTTTCACAAGATCCATAGGATAGATTGCAGTCTGTGCAACTGCACCTGCCATACCACCAGCTAGAAGTCTCCCACCAGGACCTATATCAACCTTGTCTCCCCCCTTAACATCTCCAATGACATCCTTTAACATTTCATAAGCATAAAACTTGATGGCACTTTCAGGTGCCACCTTCACAACATTTAACCCATTACCACGGAAAAAACCCAACAAACCTTCTTCCTTCAATATCTTGTTGATAGTAGGTGCCAGACGAGCACATGTAGTCTGAATTTGTAAAATGACCTTTATTCGATCAAGAGGAGCAGTAGCAGTACGAGAAGCAGCTCCTGCTATACCCCCAGCAATAAAATATTTACTCCTATGAACTTGCTTGCTGATTCCTTCTGGAATAACAGCTTGTTCTCCAATATCTACATGGCATACCCTTTCCCAGTGATGGTAGATGTTTTCAATAGTAGCTTCATGTGGATAGAGTAAAAGAAAATCTCTCCATTCCTCAAAAGTTATAATTCCATTATTGTCCTTATCAACATGCTCTACAAAATGGGCAAGCTCCTCGTCATCTATTTCAATCCCTATAAAAAAGAAACTGCTTGGGCTTATAAGATGAAAAAAAAAGGGGGTAAAATTCAAGGTAAATGGGCCAGTGAATGCTTCACTTGCAGTGAAATGCTCAAGGAAAAGAAACAAGAATGAAAAATCACACAACACATAGACATCAATTTTCATCACAATTATCTGAACTCAAGAATCAAGAAACAATTACAAGCAGCACAGTAAAATAGCAGCAGTGATGCTTCCACAACATAGGATAGACATATGGCACAACAAGTTCTATGTTGCGAGAGTACTTGAAATTGCTAGGATACAAGAATACTTGAAATCAAGGAAAACTCCAATATATCAAACACCCATAGTAACTTCTCCTTGATTATGGAAGGTTCAGCAAAAATTTGATTTATCCACAAACAATATCACTATTTTAACAAAAAAAGAGAGGACCAGATAGCCTTTGCATTTCCAGCAAATTCCAAACAAAACCCATGCTCACACAGGCAATGGGTAAAGTACCCACCAGTGTGGCTCCTTTCTACTCCAAAGAATTTGATCAAACTAAGCCTGACTTCTCCATGTTTACATATCGTATAGAAACTATAAAGCTGCTTGATTGCTTCCATATATTTCCCTCCAATGAAAATAAAAGACATCTAGAAGCCACCAAAGTGTTTTGAGAATGGTTTAACTAAGACTAACAAATGATTGCAACATGACTCCATAGAGGTCTGGCCCATCCTCCAGGACCTCAAAGAACACACAAATAAGAATCTAAGAGCTGCAGCCTTAGACCTAGGCACAGTCACAAAAGAGATCACCCGTCCAGTGCTATCCAAACCCTAAACAAAATAAACCAGATAAAATTTAGACAATAAATTCAGTAGCATCATGCATCTGGTAAGCAGTCGAACCCCCAGTCCTCCACACCATTATCCTCTAGAATAACCTCAACCAAGAGTTAACCATGATAGTATCAGATTAACAAAAGCGTCAGGATACCACTAAGTACAAAAATCTTCTTGTTAGATTAAAATACATTGCAAGTTCTAAGAAGGAAACCCATTAATTACCTACTTAGTTTACAAAACTAAGACTACTTAAAACAATGCAAAATTCAATCATTATCATCACTATCTACTTTCTAAAAGCACCAAAATTTCCAAAATGTCATCACTGTCTAATTTCTAAAAAGCACCAGATTTCAAAGAAATTCCACAATCTAACGCAACAAAAAATATTATCACTATCTAATTTCTCAAAAAGCAACAAAATTTCCAAGAAATTTCAAAATCTAACACCACGAAAATATCAAAAAAATAAAATAAAAAACCCAATTCGGAAAAATCCAGATAAAAAAAGAGCTAAAATTAAAATAAATACCAGACTTGACAAGAGCATCCCATAACTCCTCAGGCAAAATGCAGCCATTATGTTCAACATCAATAGCTTGAAAAATCATATACAGCTCCATTTCTTTATCATCCATATACCTCCTAAACTCCTGATAATCTACCCTTCCATCACGATTTGCATCACAGACTTTCAACAAATCTTTCGCATACTTGTACTCAGCAGGAATTTGGAGCCCCGATAACCCGGCTTCAATCTGGGCATAATCTAAATACCCCAAATTTGCCGCATCAAAAAAATTGAATAAACTTCTAATTCTAACATCCCTCTCTTCTTTCGTTTCTCTCAATGCCAGTAATACATGATCTAGTGATACCGGGCCTGGTTTTTTAACCGGGTTGCAGCAACCGGTTTGATTCGGGTTCGGATTTGTGTGTGTTTCCATTCTCGGCAAGTTAAAGTGGTGGCGACGGTGGTGCTCTACGCGTTACCTGCCCCGGACATGGTTTTGCATGTGCTGGATATTGGATCACAAATATGGTTTCCTGTTTTTCCTGTTCTCTGTTTTTTTTTCTTCTAAGGTTTTTCCTGTAATAAAATCAAATGGACCTGATTTTATTATTTTGGTTTAAATGAAGGGTCGAATTGTAAACAATCGGGGAGAGAGGGTGGGAGGAGAGAGAATGGTTTTGATTTTGTGCAATGAATATGGGGATTTTTGCAAGAGAAATGGCGGGGAGGGAAAAAAGAAAAGGTTATAGATGAATCTCAGAAGATCTCATATTAGTCCTCCATATAAATATAGTTTCTCAACTCGGTCCCTTGCTATATATTTTTATCAATTAGTGCTCTCCATCTATATACGATTCCTCAATTGAATCCTTCTAAGGTTTGAGCATAAGACAAAGAAATTGGATTTGAGGTGGAACTCAACTATGCATGGCTAAAAAAAAAGAAGAGTAAAGGTAATTACACAAAACAAAATCTACCATGGGATCTAAGAAAGTATGGAATCTAAGAAACTGAGAAGAGGGAGAAAATATTTATGATTAGTGTTTTTTTTTATGAAGGGTAAGGGATGTTTGACATTGCATTTCAAAAATATTTTTGAAAAAATTGAAATTTTTATTTTTATTTTTTATTTTAAATTAATTTTTTTTAGATCATTTTCATGTGTTGATATCAAAAATAATTTTTTAAAAATAGAATAAAAATATCATTTTAATGCATTTCTAAACGAAAAATACTTTTAAAAATAGTCTCATCATACTCTCAAACAGACAGTAGTTATTTGACCAATCATCGGTTCATATATATATATATATATATATGTGTGTGTGTGTGTAAATTTAATAAATTGATAAAGTAAATGCCAATAAAAAATGCTCAAAATGAATTTTCTTAACATTCTTTAACGATTCTAATTTTAGTATTTTTTTTTAACTAGTATAAAATGATATGCAGTCAAATTATAAAACCACTTTAAATTTATTTTAATTTTACACAACTCATTTTAAATTGAAAAAATAACTGAATATATTTATACTTAAAAGTAAAAAAAAAATATTAGTTAAAAATATGTGAACGACACCTTCATTGTTCAACGTCATCTCCAATCATTTTAGTAGAGCAGATGTATATATTAGTAGTTAGAGGACTCAATCCAATAGATGTTTATACTTAAGGGACTGATAGAGGCTTACCTAAAAATTATTTCTGTGAGGTTGAAATGGGCACGTGTAGATAGCGGGGCAGGGATAGTTATGGGAATACGCCAAGAGTACGGACATAAAGGAGAGGAAAGGTGATAAGTAGGGGATTGTCATTCGCACACTTCTATAGAGTGACTAATTTAACCTTTATGCAATCCCTGTTTTACCCTCACATAGTAAGAGAATTAGTGGTATCGAATCTGGCCTCTCAAATCCGACCACGCTACAGAAGATTCTTGTCACTTGTTGTGATGACAGCAATGCAAGGTGTGGGAATATCAATTCGCCCATAAATGTGGGCACTTTTTTCTATTTTTTAAAATATATTATAAAAAAGTTATTTTTTATTTTCTAAATATTTGTGCTTACATCAGCACGAAAAAAGTATATTCTTCTAGGATCATGGGGATGTTAACTTATTCTCCCTTTCTTTATTTAATTTTAATTATTGTAGGATTCGATGAGGCTTTGCGGTAAACTATTAAAGCAGTACCTCTAGTTATTAAATTTTTCATGAGCATAGTCGTCAAATATGCTTGAATTGATAGATTAATTAAGAAAAAATGAATTTTAAAATCTAATTTAAAATCATTAGATATAATTGATAAGCTTCTCGTGATATAATTAAAATAAAATAATTAATAAAAATTATCGATATTTAATTCGTGAATTAATCTAATGATGTAGTGAACTTTATTTTGAATCCAGTAGAAACATGGAGCAATAATGGCAAAAAGTCACAACACCACCGAAGAGATATTTTCTAAGGAGTCCCAACATTTCAATAGCTTGCCTGTCCTGTTTCTTTCCAATTCGGATCCTGAAAGTGAGAGGGAAGCTTCTTTTTTATTTTGGCACGACGACCAGTTGACAGTTGTTGATCGTATGGACCGCCCTAACACATTCATATGGTTCATGTATCGAGTAATTAATGATAATAATTACTCGGACTACAAGAGTTCTTAGGTTTGACTTGTCATAATTTACTCTTAAGACATTGGTATTCGAGAATCTTATAGCTCTGTTCAAATGTATTTTTTTTTAAAAAATAAGGTTCAAATGCATTATTTTTATTTTTACAAAAAATAATCAAATAGAAATAATTTTTTATTTTTATTTTTTATTTTAAATCAAATATTTTGGGTGTTTTTAGATCATTTTCACGTACTGATGTAAAAAATAATATTTATAAAAATAATAAAAATATTATTTTAATGTATTTTTGAACAAAACAACCTTAATCAAACTTTCAAACCGAAACTATATTTTGTTTTTTCTATAAGAGTTTACCAATAACATTATTGGTATTGGTGGATCTATCAAAATATGAGGTGAAGGTGCTTTTGAAGTGTTATCTTTTGGGGAAAATATAGTTTTTAGGTAATAATCATTGTATCAATATAAATAGAAGTTAAGAATATAAAATAAACACCCTTGACACATGAATTTTGATAAGTGAAAGTGAGTATAGATATGGTTTTTAAATTCACAATTTTATTTTAAATAATGCTTGTCTAGTCTGTCTCCCTAATGAGGTGTATAAGACTTTAATTAGGAAAATTGCAAAATTGTCTAATTCGGTTGCCTATGCCATACTTTTGATTTTTAAAGATTCAACAGTTCATGGCGGCGTCATAGATGCTTTTTTATATATATAACAAATAATATTTGAAATTTCCTGAAATTTTTTGGATACAATCCAACAATTAAATTAAGATTTATGATCTTTTTAGTGTTAATGAATCATCTCATCTAAAAATTTAAATTATTAGATGAAATCTCAGAATATAATTTAAATTATATGATAACTCTTTGAGCTTGAAACTTGCACAGACTCACACTATGTTATGCTTGATTTTTGTATCAAATAGAATGAAGGTGGTAAGATTATAACTTGTGACTGCTGTATTAACAAGGATATATCATGTCAAAAACCATCTTACTTAAAAGGTTAAATTATTAAGTGGAACCTTAAAATATAATTTGTATTATTCTCTAATATTTAGACTATCATTTTGATCGAAAACGATTAATGTTTTCTTTTCTTGTAATCTCAAATACGAGCCTTGTAGTTGATAATATGATAGTTACTGAAAATTTACATGGTCGTTAATTTCAGAACCCGTGTTATTAATCGAAATACACGTAAGCTGACTCGGACACTCATGTTAATCAATAAATATATTAGATCATCCGCTATAATATATTTTTATTGAATTGTGACATATTAACACAAGAATCAAATGTTATCTCATGTCGGCTACATCCATATCATTGCCAAGAAAATTCATTTTCATTTGAACGTTTTTTTCTTCAAGTATACAGTGCCGGTGAATGTTAGGGCATGGCCTGTAGCAAATTAGACTCGGTCAAAGAACAATGACACGGTCAAAGTCAATATACGAGTCACTTAACGGAGGTAAAGCCCACCAAATTCCATGGTGATTACTGTTCAAGAGTTTAACTAGCACTGTTACGAAATCTATCAGCCAAGCCAGGCTATGGCATTGGGGCATCAACTCCTTCTAAATGGACATTTACAGGAAACAAAAGTTTTAGCAAGGGAAAGTCTGTATCCGTATAATATATGAAATAATGACAACAGCGTTGGCTGTAGAGATGCAGCACACAACTCATGAAACATCACGTGATTTACAGTTTTATTTAGGAACTGGGTTGTAGCCCCCTTCTCTCCTTTTCTTCAGCCAAGAATGCACAGCAACAGCAATAGTCACAGCCAGTCCAATGAAAACCACAATTGACCAGGCGTAAGTTGTTCCTTTAATGCTTTCATGCATCTGCAGGATTCAAGAACAACAAATGGAGGTCACATGTTTTTTTTCAGCGAGAATTCCTGCCCAGATTCGGATAATCCTGTCTTAATAAAAGAAATCACTAGCTGGAGATTGAACAAAAACTTGCCTGAGCAGGAGGATGAGAGAAAGTCATATTCGGTGCTTGTTTTGCTATGTGTAAGTAGAAAAGCCCCATGACTCCTGTGTGGTTATTAGTGCTGTTGTAGTTAGATTCCAGAGTAAGATTCTCCCCAGCTGTTATCTTGACAGAACCTGGTTCAGGATAACAGGTGGACATTCCTACAATGTAACCATCCTCGTTTCCAGCTTCATTTCCATTTCCATAAATTGGTTTTGAAGTGCATATTATGTTCCCATCCTGAATTCATCATATAAAAAGTTCAAATGTTATTCAGATTGATCAACGATGACATGAGTTAGTTATAGATAGTGATAAGCAGATAGCATTCCAAACTAGCCTCTGGAACAATGAAATCAGACATAACACACAAATTGAAGAAGGTTCCCTTATGCTGCCATGGGAAAGCACTCTGCTTGTGAAAGTTGCGGTGACAAAAAATAAACAGAAAGTTGTAATTTTTAGAATGTCATTATAAGATAACAAGATGACAGTTTACTTCAATAGCAGTTCTAGAGAGTTTTCAATGGCCTACCAGATATGAAAGAGGGTAAAAAAATGCAGAAAAAACAAGAAAATGTTATCATAAATAGGTTGAAAATAACCTGTCCATACAGAGTTGACCCTATCCCGCCAACATGCTGGTGAGCAACGGCATAGATGACATAACCACCGGTTGGCATGGTGAGGTTATTTCTTTTGATGTCAATGCACCCATTACCAGCTGCATTGGTAGCAGTGCAAGACTCAACTGCATACTCAACCTGCACCAGAGATAGCCTAGTGATTCGCAGAAATGACATCCTTGGAAAAGAGAAGCATCATTTAATTTGACTCCAGAACTTGTGATTCCTGCAGGTCTACTTCACTGTTTAAGCTGTTACTGAAGGTATTAAATTAATCTAACAAGAAATGTATCTACCGCTGTGATTTATCATCAAGCATCAGCTGCCAAAGCATTTCTTATGAGTTTTAGACAGTGCAATTTGTTCGGTGGAAACGAATTCAGTAGAACCTACCTAGTCAGTTGTGTGGTCTGTAGAAAATTCTGTCAGTGCAGCATCATTTCATCAACAAATCTATTTTGTTTTCTGCTACATTTTGAAAAAAGAGGTGGCAACTACGACATCTGTCCCCTTACAGTGCGAACATATTGTTGCTTGATAAATATGAGACAGGAAAGAAAGCATTTACCTGGCAACCATTCTCGGGGCTGATTCCTGTTGATCCATGGAGCCTTTTTCCAGTATCAGTAACGTCTAACGTAAAGATTTCAACAGGAATGGCGGAACTATCCCAATCAATCCATTTCACCGTATATCGCAGGGAGAGGCTCCTCTTGCCCCCCTGAAAACCCCGACTGAGTCTGCACCGGGTCTGACCATAGCAACATTGTAAACCTCCCTTATAGTCTGGCTTTATGGGGTTTCCATCTTCATCATTTGTGACATTATACAGATCACACCGGCATTCAATGCACCCCAGCCTATCTTCCACGCCCCGTGTTTCGATTGCGTGGACATCGAGATACCACTTTTCCTGATACCCTTCAGGAATTTCGGCAGGATTGCCAATTTCTATTCCAAAAGGATCTGGAATATCTGTAGCTGTTTTTCGTGTTTCAGATCCAAGGCCGAAATACTGTCCAAGAATTTGACCCTGGCATAAGCCACTGTTTCTTGTAAAATTACGGTCTGATGGGCGGTGCTCATAGTACTTTCCCACAAGCCAGTGGTGAAAGTAAGTTTCAAAAAGTGGCACAGGATTCCCAGCCTGGTCAACTACCTCAGCATTAAAACTCTTGAGAGCAATATGACCTCTCGGGAAATCAATATCATAGTATGTTTTGCTCTCAACGGATCCTGGCCCCATTATGAACTCAGGTGACAGGAAAGTTTTAGATTTGATCTTGTTTCCATTTTCCAGAAAAGCTTGTGTAGAAGATACGTCAAAAGCCAGCATTGAAAGTACTAATACAAGTACCATGTTTCCTGTCACTGCCAGTTTCAATGTTTCAGTTTAAAACCACACACTCTTGCACAAGGAATAGAGTACTCCTAACCGCGATTGAATCGATTTTTTTATTTTTAAAGTGATTAAATAATATTTAACATATCAAAAACTTTGTTGTTATCAAATAACGTAGATTTAGTTTGAATTTTAAAATTTATCCTGACGTGAACTTGTTTATTGGATAGATCAAAGAAAAAAAAATCAACTCTATACTAAAATATAAAATTCAATAAAAATCTCACATTAAAAAAAAGATCACAAAAAAAGTAAAAAAAAAAACAAAGAAATTAAAAAAAAAAACTGATATTAAAGACTGGAAATGAAAAAAAAACCCAAAAGATAAAAAAAAAATTAACATTGACCCAACACTAAACGATAAACCCAAAAGAAAAATGAACAGTAAAAGCAACTCCACACCTTTTAATTGTTTTAGTAATGGTAATAAGGGGCTATAAATCCAGGTTTTAAATACTTTCTTTTTCATCAGTTTTTGCTAATCACCAAACATTTGATTGAAGAAAGAGTAATTTAACGAAGAGGGGTCTTGGATTATGATCAATTAGCAAAGAATAATCAATCTTAACCCCTCGTTTGTCGTCCTGAAGATGTTTGTTCATGGTTTTTATTCTAGTCAGCAGCAGACATGGTAACAAAACTACCCCAGTTTAACAAATATTAGGACCAAGCAACATGATCCAAATCGATAAACATATTGCAGTAAAATCTAACAAATCTAAGCAACTCTAGTTTACTAAAAGGCTGATCATAATAAAACACGTTTAAGTCTATTAACCGTCTTCAAGTTTGTAAAAATGGATACGGGGCCAGCATTAAGTGCAAACAGAGAGGCAAAACACATAAGCACGGCCACCTTAAGTAAGACTTCCATTAATTACCTCAGCTAGAACTTGAAAAAACAGGAACATACCCGATGAACTCAGTAGTTTCTGCCACTTCTCAAGCAGAAGTATCATTTTGATGATTTTGAACGACTTGGTTTGTCTTCTGTTCAGAATCCAGACGAGTTCGTTTGAACAGAGTAAAGAGAGGGAAAGGTCTGGGAAGTTGCTGTTATGTCATTGAGTTAGGCATCCATTATTTACTCGTTCAGCAAACCATGGCAATGAAATATTATGGCGTGGTAACAAAGTCTTACATTTGCACGTTAGATCTCGAAATCGAGATAAGATATGTGTTTTTTATAACAATCTGAAACAAATTAATTGAGATTTGCATATTACATGTCAAGTTCGAAACATAATATGTGTTTTTTATAAAAATATAAAACAATTAAGATTTTACTTAAGCTTTCACGAAGTTGAGTTTGCTCGGATCTAAAAAAATATAGTTCGGAGTTGGACCAATTAGATTCGGGCTGCTGCATCAGCCATGACGCCCAGTGCCGCGAGTTTTCCTTTTTTAGAATATTTTTATTTGTAGACTATGTCATCTTGATAAAGATTTCTTGAGTTTAAAGATAAATGACTTTGATAGAGTAATTGACTTTGGATTTTATGTATATTTTATCCTGAAAATTTATTAGTAAAATCTCTACTTTGGATTTTATGTATATTTTATCCTGAAAATTTATTAGTAAAATCTCTACCTCGATCATGTTGGCAAGATTTATTAAAAAAATAATATAAATTATATTATTATATAATCTTGTTCGTCAAATGATCATGAATGTTGACTCGTACAAGTAGTTTCAAGTTTATATATAAATTAAAATTTTAAATTTTTAAATGGTTTTTGACTAAATTTTATTATGTTGGCCGAATTCATTCCTAAAACTCTTTAAATAATTTACAAGTAAGTTGCAAATAAATTATCTAATACATTTTCAAAGAGGAGATTTACATGATAATTATTTTAAAAAACCTAAATTAATAAAATGATATTTGATATATTGGATAATTTAATTAGACAGAACAAAATTAAATATGATATCGACTTAGGGCCTGTTTGTTTTTAAAAACCTAAAAAATAATATTTTAATGTATTTTTAAATGAAAAGTATTTTAAAAAACAACGCAACCATCCTTCCAAATATACCCTTAAAGTATTTTAAAATAGTATATATCGTTATCATGGTAGTGAAGAATCTATCAAAATATAGGGCAAGATTACTTTGAAGTATGATTTTTTGTTTATTTATTTATGGAAATATAGTTTTGAGGTAATAATTATTGTATCGATGTAACAAAAAATATATCTGTCAAGAAAATTCATTTTCGTTTGAACTTTTCTTCTTGCAGAATATTAGACTTGGTCAAAATAAAAAGAGAGAGAAAAAAAAAACAGTCAAAGTCAATGGTCCCTGAGCCTGAGTAAAAGCCACTAAATTCCATAGTGGTTGCTGTTAAGGGTTGAACTTGCACTGTTACATGTACGCATGGCTCCGCTAGAAAGTACAAATATATCAATCGAGCCACTCTGCATAAAGGCTGTAGTAATGACGCGTCAACTCTTTCTATTTCATTTGTGATTTGATTTTTTAATTGGAATAAAATATTTTGATTTTGAATTATTTCAGTATATAATTTTAAGATTGTGTTGTTTGTGTGTGTATATATATATATAATTTATTTTTTTTAGTTTAAATTTAAAAATAAAATTATTTAGAATTGTACAATTTAATCTAAACATAGATACAATAAAATATTTTTTTTGAATAAAATTATTAACATATATAATATTACAATAATATCATCATTAATCTAGTAAGATCATTACATTCTCTGATTACTCGAATAGATACAATAAAATAATTTTTTTGAATAAAATTATGAACATGTATAATATTACAATAATACCATCATTAATCTAGTAAAATCATTACATTCTCTGATTACTCTGAAATTTATATATATATATATATATATATATATATATATATCAAGAAACTTTTTATAAAATTTCATCTCAATATATATATCAAAAGACTTCTTGTAAAATTTCATCTCAATCTAATAATTAGATTCAAGATATATGATTAATATTATAAAAATTATTTGTTATTTAAAAAAAAATATTATTTAATCGAAATAAAACTGACTGACGAAATGAAACTGAAACGATGAAATTTCGCGAACGAACTAAAATTTTAAACAAAATAATTTTTTTTTTAACTGATATAAAACATTTGAACCATTTCATCCCAAACAAAACAAAATTAGCAACACCGGTTGTTGGTCCAAAAATATCAATATAAACAAGGTTCCGGTGCTTGCGAGTAACCACATTTCAATAGTCTTATGGAAACCACCATTCCAGCCATAATAGAATAGAATTAACAACCATGAGAGAAAGTGATCGAGCGGCTGCTGCGAGCTGCTGCTGCTGCTGCTTGCATGGGGACATGCCTGGTGGCTGCTGGGGAGGTCTGCTACAACTTCCTGCTGCTGCTAGAACTGCTCCAATACATGAACTGATAAGGAAGAGGTTGATCTTTCTAATAAAAGTAAAAAATAGATGTGTATACAAATATTTTACTCGCACTGTTATTTTTATTTGATACATTTTCATTTATTTTATTTATAAAGTTAATTTTTATTTTTATACATGCATCATGCAAATATAACTTACTTGTAATAAACAAAAGAGGAAAAGATTCACAAATACAACTCTATGCCAGCATTGGCTGGTAGCCTTCTTGTCTCCACTTCTTTAGCCGAGAATGCACGGTGACCGCAACAGCTATTGCCATCCCGAACAACGCTACAATTGCAGCAGCATATGTGGATCCTTTCATGTTTACATGCAACTGTAAGAACCAAGAAAATCAATGGTTTTCAGTTGTCAACAATCCAAAATGTTATTAAATCGTTTTGTGAATTCTTCTCCATATTCCTATCATAATTACCAGAATTCTCTTTCGCTATAAAATGTCATTTATCTTCTGCTATAAAAATGACTCTACCTGATTGGCTACTTGGCTAGAAAAACACAATCTAATCCTTTATCTTCGACCATACAAGTTTTTCAAATTCCAGCATGTTTTTCTTTTTAATATCTAAAACATGCTGGCGAGGATTCCTACAAGGGAGATTAGAACATTAACGCATGTGATTCCATGCACACACATGGAAAAACACACAACAACAGTCGAATGCATTCGTGCAAGTTTAAATGGTCACCGTTTAAATTTTTAAAAAAACTTACATGAATGGGAGCTTGTAACAAACTCGTGCGGTTTGGTGTTCGGTCTGCAATCAATATGTAGAAAAGCCCCATAACTCCTGTGTGCTTTTGATCCCTGCGGTAGTTGGATTCCAAAACTAGCTTCTCCCCAGCTGTTATCTGGATAGAGCCTGGTTCAGGATAACACGTGGACATTCCTACAATGTAACCTGCCTCATTTCCCGCCTCTTTTCCTTCCCCATAAGTCGGTAGTGAATTACATATAACACGTCCATCCTGATCAGAATAAAACTTAACTAACCATCATCTTAAACATCTAGTGCTTGAACACAGTATTACATAATCAATGACATTGAGAGAGGTGCGTGAGCCGGTAATACAGAAAGCAGTCCAAGAAAATGAAACTCTAAACAACAATTTTGGAGAGACACAGCTTAAATGGAGACTGGAAGGGGAAACTGATGGTAGGCCAGGACCAAGATGTATGTTGGGTTGACAACTTATTATCTCTGACCTTAGAAGTGATCCTTTTTCGTACACGGTGGCATAAAGGAACTCTCCTGGGAAAGACATGAAGTTACAAGCTCTTTACAAGGCTCAATCGGCAAATAAAGTGAAATGCAAGTAACTGTACCCCTTTAGAGTTTTATGGATCATCATATCACTGATTAACAGTCATATAAATAAGTCTAGAACCTATGATTTATGAAAGACAGAGCCGGAGGATATCAGAGTCACTGCTGTCTGATATCAGAGCAACTGCACTGTCTACTCAGCAATATATGTAGTCGGCCAGGTCAGTCCTCAAACGACCTCACTTTGTAAAATTTACTAGAAGTTAGAGAAGAGAGGGTCACAATGGTTCTAGGCTGCTTCGCACAACTACAAGTATTAAAAAATTTATGTAAAGTGAAAAAGAATTAAAAAGGATTCTGACAATAGCAAGTGAAAAAAAGAAGATCCCAAATCAAGATGAGATGTCACTACAAAATTGAAGTTCAAGGGTGGAAGTCACCTTCCCATACAGAGTTGAACCGATTCCTCCAGTATGCTGGTGGGCAACACCATAGATGAGATAACCAGCAGTTGGCATGGTAAGGTTTGTCCTTTTGACATCAACACACTCATTAACAGCAGTATCAGAGGAGCTGCAAGACTTGATTTCATACTCAACCTGTAGCAAAAACAGTATTAGTGATTCTCAATTAAACAGAAGTGTGCAGTTCTACCAGGGCAAAAAAAAAAAAAAACTATTCCGTGGAAACCAATCTTTTGTTTTCTCAAACTTTAGAAACATGTACCCAGGAATGTTCATTTCATGTGTTCAGTACCAATTCGGTCAAAGTAATCTAACCCATAGTTTCAGCAAATACTTCTTTTTATTAAAAGGCATAACAAATGCTGCAGCAATCATCACAAAAATGTGTGTACAATGATGGATTGTGACACAGAATCCAAGATCCCCTACCTTACACTAAGGCTGCTCTGAGTATGCAAAAATATATAATCTCAAAGGGGTAGGCCAGTTTTGCATGCTGGTATATGTGATTATGACTGAAGTTTCACTTTCAGAGTGCGCATATATCAATAAATTTGAATCTACTTAGATGTATCATGAACTTCCCTCCAGTGCAATTAATTTAGTGAATACAGATGTGACATAGCACTATTGTGACTGTACAGTGCCCCACTGGAGGATTTCTAAGACTAGCAGATATTATGTCAGCTCATCATGCTCTACTGTTTGTTTAAAGAGAATTCAGCTTATTATCAAGTCTATTTCCCACTGTAATGCATTTCTCAAACAATAAGAAAAGATGATTGATATAGAACCTTGTGTCGAACCATTGTCATGGTTGCCCAAGGTGTCTCGTTATAGCATAATACCAGTATTCTTAAACAATAGGAGGCAAGAATAGCAGATTCAACAAAACGTATATGCCTGATTCAATTTTCAAAACACCATGTACAAAAGTCCTTACCTGGCAACCACTCTCTGGACCATATCCTGTTGAACCATTTAGCCTTTTTCACTATCCCATTCAACCCATTCCATAGTGGTGGGGACACCAGAGCCACATCGCGAGTTACACAAATATATGGCCGAAAACGACATAGGATGACTCGGCTTGTCATACTTTGATCGGAAGACCAAGCCCATTTGAGCCCATTTCATTGTCTTTTATTTGGGATTATTGATGTAAACATTTTATTTGATGGGCCGAGCCCAATAACTATATGTTTTAGGGTTTTGCTATTTATATGGTCTTATGTTACTTTGGAAGACACTTTTGGATGAAAATGAATTAAATTGCAAACTTTGCAGCTCCTCTCAACCTCTTTTCTCCTCTCCCCTTTTAAGATTCTTTCTAATATCCGCTTTCTTTCCTAACTTTTCTAAGCTTTGTTCTTCTTTTCTTGACTTTGTATTGTTCATTGGTGCCGCATCGATTTGGTATCGAGCTTAGGGTTTTTAATTGTTCTCACAATTAAACAATCCTTGGGTTTGTCAAAAAAAGAAAAAAAAATACTCTACTCGCTCAGATCGAAGGAAACACAAGCACACAAGTGTACTTGGTCCGTGAGAGTGGAAAAAAACAAAAACAAAAAACAAACAAGCAGTCGTGTGCGATTACGTCGCGGATTACAAAGAAAAAAACGATCTTCACGGAGAGCAACACCAACACCACACAGGGCAGCGGCGCCTCCACACCATCCGCAACAGACCCTCTACTACATCAGTCCCGCAGAACAATCGGCTACACATCAGCGCCGATCACGGCCCACACTCAGCGGCTGCCATAACAGTCGCGGATCAACAACCCATCTGCCACCGTTTACAGGCATCAACGCCTCCCAGCCAGCAGCGACCACCTCCCCTTCCTTTGCATCGCCAGACCAAAGCAGAGACACGAAGCTCCATCGCCAGACCCAAGCAGAGACACGAAGCTCAGCGACGGAACCACCACTGGTTCACACTCCAGCCGAGGCAGCGCCATCCACGACATCCATCGCCGTCCAGGAGTGAAGGGACAGTCAGACGACAGAAGAAGAAGAAGAAGAAGAAGAGCGCAGCCGGCAGAAGAAATAAAAAGAAGGAGAAAGAGTGATTTTAAGCAAGTCCACCACGTCACCAGACACGTCATCACACTGAGTCAGCAGCCACGTCAGCCCTAAGAATCCACGTCGATCGCCACGTCACTCTAAGCAGCTGAGTCAGCAGGCACGTCATCGCCACCTCAGCGCCCACGTCATCAGCCACTGCCACATCACCCCGGTCAGAATTTTTTTCTACCATTGAATATTTTCGTTCCTGTTATATTTTTACACTTGTTGATTAAGTTTAGCATTGATATTACTTTTTGTGCTTGCCAAAAAAAAATTACAAAATTCATCTTACAAGTTTAATTACTTAATTTTGAGCTTTTATTGACATTGAGTACTTGATCTTTTTATTAATTGTGGAGCTTAGTTAAAATTGTGGGGAAAATTAAAATATTGCGTTTGAATTACTTGTGTGCGTTTAAGAGGACCTCCATTGCTTGTTTGCGAATTTTCCGAGTTTAATTTGTTATGACTTAGTCTCCAAGAAAACAATAATAAAAATAAAAAAAAATAGCTGTAATTTTATTTTGTGTTTTGCTGGCAAGAATTATTCGTGATCTCAGTCTTAAGACTAGTTCTGCTTGCATTTTACGGAGTGGTCATTTAGTACACAATCTAGAAGTCATAGCTACCATGGATCCGAGCTCTAGTGATGTTCTTAAAAATATTCATGAGCAACTAAAACTTATGCGAACAGATGTGAGCAACATGTCCAATCAAGTTAATAACCTTTCTGGAAGGATAGAGTCCATAGAAACTTTGCGAGCAAGACGGTCTAGTGGTAGTGAGCATTCTAATGACAATCCTAGGAATCCTCGAAGACCAATTCATCATAGGAACCGCCACCATAACCCACACCAGGGTCACCATGACTTTGATGACCCTAACCATAGTGAGCATTCCAATGATTACCATCAAAGACCAGTTCATCCTAGGAACCGTCCATACAATCGTAATCAAGGTCATCGTGAGTATGATGACCCTGACGAGCAAGTCATGAGAAATATCAAGGTAGAAGCCCCAACTTTTGAGGGTCAACTTGACCCGTGGATTTTTGATAGATGGATCCGTGACATGGATCACTTTTTCGACTGGTATAATCTATCTGAGAGTAGGAGGGTAAGATTTGCAAAGATGAAACTTAAAGGAACTGCTCAGCTCTATTGGGAAAGTGTAGAAGAGTCTTTGATTAGGAAAGGTCAACCTCCTATTACTGATTGGGTTGAGATGAAGATTAAGTTAGAAGAGAAGTATTTGCCTCGTTCTTATAGAGGAAATCTTTTGGACCAGTGGAATAGTTTGAGGCAAGGAGACAAGTCTGCCAATGAATATGTGGCACAATTTGACGAGTATAAAATGAGGTGTGCAGTTAGGGAGGATGAAGTGATAACCCTAAGTAGGTTTCGAAAAGGCTTAAATGATGACCTTAGAAGAGAGGTTGTGCTTAGGGGTGTTTCCACCCTTGATGAAGCTTATACCTTAGTACAAAATTATGACTTGGTCACAAAAAGCCAGTGGACGAAACGTCAAGATGCTCGTAGTACTCCTTTTAGTCCTCAACCGGGCAGTAATAACTCAATATTAGGTGCCCCACCTCGTAAACCCAATCCTTTGGTTTCTCAAATACCTAAAGACGACAAGGGTAAGGGTATTTTTCATGAAGCACCTAAGATGACCTCCAAAATTCAGTGTTTCAAGTGTCAAGGTTTTGGTCATATTTCCTCTAGTTGCCCTAATAAGACCTTGCTCATCAAAGGGAAAGAGGATATGAGTGAAGAAGATAACTGTGATAATAAGATATATGAACCCAATCCCGATGATTTTCAGGACATAAGTGATGAGGAGGATGAGTCCAACTTGCTAGGATGTGTTAGGTCGATATCCCTACAGAACAAAACATTCAAGTTAAACATAGTTAGATGTACTTTAACACAACCTAGAGGCACCGAGGATTGGAGGAGGACTGCTATCCTTTACACTTACATTAAATATGGAGATAAAGGGTGTAAGATCATCATCGACAATGGTAGTTGCATTAATGCGATTTCCTCGTGTAGTGTATCTCGCTTAGGCTTAAAGTCTGTTCCACACCCTAAGCCCTATAGTGTGTCCTGGGTTAATGATGAATCTATAGCAGTCAAAGAGAGATGTGTTTTTCCTATAAAGATCTTAAACTATCATGATGAAATTTGGTGTGATGTCATTTCCATGGATGTAGGGCACATCATTTTGGATAGACCTTGGTTAGATGATTTGGACGTCAAAATCTCTGGGCGATCAAATTCTTGTTCATTTTCTTTTCAAGGTAAAAAAATCCAACTTATTTGATTACTCCCAAGGTCTAATGATAATAATTTGAAGAAGCATCAAGTGAAACAAAAGGAGCTTAACATAATAAGGAAATTTGATAAGAAGTCAATAGGCATGATTCCTTTAAAACTTATACATGATTACAAGCCTAGGAAACCTTTCGATCTTCTCCCCATGTCCATTCATGCTAGAGTGTCTGAGTCAGCTAAGTATTTGGCACAGAGAGTTCATGATTTGCGTACTGAGATCACTAAACAAATTCAAGCGAGTAATACGCAATATAAACTTCGAGCTAATTTATATAAGCGGCATAATGAGTTTAATATGGGAGACTATGTTATCATACGGGTTAAACCTGAGTTTTTTCCTTCAGGAGTTAATTGAAAATTGCATGCAAGTAGTGTTGGGCCCTTCAAAGTGCTACAACAGGTTGGTCCAAACGCTTATGTTTTTAATTTACCACATGATTTTGGCATTAGCTCTACATTTAATATTGAAGATTTAATTGCATACCATAAGTCACTTCTTATTCCAAATGATCCATTTGAAATGTCATTTAATCCCTTTTTTAACGACCTCATTGGAACATTTATCCGTTTCACCTTGACATCAGCACAAAAAGATAATATTAATGCTATTCTGGATGAGCAAGTTGTTTTAAACAGGAATGGTAAGGTTCAATGGTTTCTAGTACACTGGGTGGACCGAACTGATCCAGATCGCACTTGGATCACTAGAGATACTTCACAGCAGCTCGATCCATATCCTTGGGAGTGCTCCTTGACGAGGTCAAGTTTTCCAACCCCGGGAGAGTTGGTGGGGACACCAGAGCCACATCGCGAGTTACACAAATATATGGCCGAAAACGACATAGGATGACTCGGCTTGTCATACTTTGATCGGAAGACCAAGCCCATTTGAGCCCATTTCATTGTCTTTTATTTGGGATTATTGATGTAAATATTTTATGGGCCGAGCCCAATAGCTATATGTTTTAGAATTTTACTATTTATATGCCCTTATATTACTTTGGAAGACACTTTTGATGATTATGAATTAAAATGCAACTTTGCAGCTCCTCTAACCTCTTTTTCTCCTCTCCCCTTTAAGCTTCTTTCTCATATCTGTTTCTTTTGTTCCTAACTTTTATTTTCTAAGCTTTGTTCTTCTTTTACTGACTTTGTATTGTTCATTGGTGCCGCATCACATAGTGTATCGCAGGTAAAGACTCCTCCTGGTACCCTGGAATCCTTGTTTGACCTTGCATTGTGTATGGTCATAGCAACAAAATAAGCCTCCTTTATAGTCTGGCCTCAAAGGGCGTCCCCATTCACTAACAGTGATGTTGTATAGATCACACCTGCATTCAGTGCATCCCAACCTATCTTCAGCACCCCGTGTATCGATTGCATGGACATTAAGCATCCATCTCTCCTCATACCCAACAGGAATTTCAGCTGGATTGCCAATTTCTATTGCGTAGGGATCAGGAATGTGCGAAGCTGTTTTTCGTGTTTCAGATCCCAGGCCAAAATACTGATCAAGAACACCGTTCTGGCATAGTCCACTGTTACGTGCAGAAATGTGATCTGATTCCTTAAACTTCTGCTCATGGTTAGTCTCAACAACATCTAGCCGTTGATAGTATCTCGAAACAAGCCAGTGGTGAAGATAAGTTTCGTGAAGAGGGACAGGATTCCCAATATCATCAATCACTTCAGCCTTGAAATTTTTGATTCCAATATGACCTTTTGGGAAGTCAACATTGCGATAGAATCTATTCTCCACAGATCCTGGTCCCAACACAAATTTTGGTGATAAGAAAGTGGCAGATTTGATCTTGTTTCCACTTTTCAGAGAAGCTCGTGTATAAGATACATTAGATGCCAGTATTATTATTGCAAACAAAAGCAAGCAGGCTCGAAAAGAATGTACCATGTTGCCTGTCAGATTCAATATCTCAGGTTAAACTATAAATCTTTCACAACACCAAGCACAGTATACCTGAATTGAAACTCTAAGACAGTAAGCACAGGAATATAGAGACGTTAAAACTGAAATTACTAGCAAACTGCAACACATGATGGTGAAAGTTTCAAGTTTTTATTAACTTATCTTCTCAAATGCTTATTTGCTACACTAGTGGAATCATAACTATGCGGATCAAATCATCGAACTGATCAAACAATTTTGTATCCATCTCTTGCCAAATTCAAGACGGAGATGGAAAATTAGAGCTTTATACAAGTTGATTTGACCGGGGAAAAAAATTGGCACCCGGGAAATGTGCTAAAATTCCAATTATTTTGGACAAGAACAATTTAAATTCTCCATGCACATAAACAAAGGATTGATTAAAAAAGTTCCAATCGCCTGCAAACCATTAAGACTGGCACCATGATTGAAACCTTCCTTATCAATTCATAACAAAGATGTTTGTTCTTTTTTAATCAAATCACCAATCACATGCACGGTCAGAAACACACACAGATAGAACTGTGGAGCGTAAATCCTCAAGAACCAGCATGATAACAGTTAAGGCAGAGATTACACAGTTAAAGAAAATCAATTTATGCTAAGGTTATTACCTCTAATTTTACTTGCCCACATTTTGTTTTCTAAAAACTTAATTCGTAATTCTTCATCTCCAAAAATAAAAAAGATTAAAATTGGCTCAGTACTATATTCACAGATGTTTCCATATGAATGTTAAAACTTACTCGTAACACTGTATGGGACAGCTGACTAAAAGTAAACGAAGCTATTGTCAATATCAAGCTATCCCACTTTAAGCTCTTGAAATCCAAATCATATTCATCAATCAGATGTCTTTTACAGCAAGAAATCAAAATATCCAGACATGTTTTCTGCTAAGGTTTTTTTAACGAACACTTGAAAAGGGCCATATATTTATGCATACTTGAGCAGAAAAAAAAGAAAGAAAAGAGCATACCCAGTTGCCAGAAGTCTGAAGCTTTACCCAGCCCCTGCCTTTTGAATTGAAACACCAGAAAGACTATTCTTTATATTCTCCAAATAAACAAAAAACGACAAGCAATATAAAGAAAGTAAGCCGGACGAGAGTCAATTGTTCCAGTAAACTAAACGTGTAAGAATCTTAACTTGGCTGATAAAGAGAGGGAGATGGTGTGTATAGGAATGTGCCACGTGGAGGGTGTCCTTCATACTTTGAATTTTGAACTACGTTTTCGGTATTTATTATACTTCATTCTGACCATTCATCACTTTTTTATATATATTTTAAAGGCATTTAAATATATATATATATATATATATATATTATAGATTTTTTTTTATGTTTTTTAATTATTTTAATATATTAATACAATAATGAGCTCATAGCCAAAGAGTTACCTCAGCCATGACGTTCACCATGCATTCTCTTTTTGTTTTTGGTCTCTCCAAAATTATTTTTCACTTTCAAGACTTCTTTATATCAATTTATGCACAGATATTTATAATTTTATTTTCTTTGTCTCATAATTATTAATAATATTGGTTTTATAAATTTAATAAAAAAATACCTATGGTTACTTTTTTATTAGTTCTATCCATATAAATTTTTAAAAACTAAGCTTTAGAGAAATTAAAGTTTATTTTTTATATAATTTATTTTCTAAGAACTATTAAGGAATTTTTTTTAGCAACCTTCAATTTGGAATTGCGTCAAGGCAATATGACTAATTTGCAGCAACTGAGACAAATTATTTATGGTTGGATCTATATGGATCCCCAAAAGAAAATTACGAGTTCAATTGATACGACTCAAATTAATGGTCCAGACTGTTGGTATGTATAATGCAAATAAAGCAAAGCTAAGACATGTATGATGCAAAAAAAGGATTTACAAAACTATGCCATAATTGGTTGGTAGCCTTCTTCCCTCCCCTTCTTCATCCGAGAAAGTAGGCCGATAGCAATGGCCACTGCCAGTCCAAACAGGGCTACTATTGCTACAGCAGGTGTGGATACTTTAATGTTTTTATGTATCTGCAGGAACCAAGAAACATTTACAGTCAAACCAATTCGCATATAAATGTAGAGGATGCATCATCTACATTTCATATAAGATTAGTAGAAACCATTAAAAACTGAATGAATAACTTACATGAATTGGAGAATACAAGAAATTTGTGGGATGTGGTGTTCTGTCTGCTACCAGAATGTAGAAAAGCCCCATAACTCCTGTGTGCTTTTGAGTACTGTTGTAGTTAGATTCAAGAAGTAGCTTCTCCCCAGATGTTATCTGGACAGAGCCTGGTTCAGGATAACAGGTGGACATTCCTACTATGTAACCCGCCTCGTCTCCTACATCCTTTCCAGTTCCATAAATTGGGTTTGAAGAACATAAAACACGTCCATCCTGAAGAGAACAAAGCGGCTTAAGATTAGAATCAGATGTCATATTATCCACTCCCTCTTACACTTGATTGAGTGAAGATTCTGCTGCATAATTAATGATGAAAGGAGATATGTTGTGGTGGACTGAAAGCAGTCCAAGTAAGCCTTAGTGGAAAAAAACTGGAATAACTGTCAAATTTTTTATGATTCTGGACTTATTAAGGCATCTACAACTGAGATTGAAGATTACCTCCCCGTACAGAGTTGAACCAGCTCCCCCAGTATGCTGATGAGCAACACCGTAGATGACATAGCCACTGACTGGCATTGTCAGGCTTGTCCTTTTGACATCAATGCATCCATCAGAAGCTGCATTGGCGCTGCTGCAAGACTCAACGTTATACTCAACCTGCAGGAGAGATATTTTCTGATTCAGAATGTAACCAAAGTTTATGGCAGAGTTGGGGGTGTGTTTTCAAAGTTTATAAGACATGAATGCCTGATAAATGTAATGTCAGAATAGCAGAAGTTTTTACCTGGCAACCATTCTTTGGACCATATCCCGTTGAACCATTTAGCCTTTTCCCAGTATCAGTGACATCAAATATAAAGATTTTAACAGGAATAATGCTACAATCCCAATCCACCCATTCCACCGTATATCGCAAGTACAGACTCCTTCTGGCACCCCCATAACCTTGTTCTACCTTACATTGAGTTTGGTCATAGCAACATCTTAGACCTCCTACGTAGCCTGGCCTCAAGGGCTGACCATATTCATCCACTGTGATGTTATACAGATCACACCTGCATTCTGTGCATCCCAGCCTGTCGACGGCACCCCGTGTATCAATTGCATGAACATTAAGCAACCATTTCTCCTCAAACCCTTCAGGAACTTCATTTGGGTTGCCAATTTCTATTGCATAAGGATCGGGAACATAAGTATCTGTTTTTCGTGTTTCGGATCCAAGTCCAAAATGCTGTCCAAGAACATTCCCTTGGCATATCCCACCGTTTCTTGCTAATTTATAATCTGACAGCTGAAACTTGTGCTTATCGTCGTTCTCCGCCATGCCCCGACGTTGATAGTATTTCGCGACAACCCAGTGGTGAAGATAAGTTTCGTGAAGAGCTATAGGGTTCCCAGAATCATCAATCACTTCAGCATGGAAACTCTTGATACCAACATGACCTCTCGGGAAGTCAATATTGCTGTAGTATCGATTCTCCACTGATCCTGGTCCCAGCACAAACTCAGGTGAAAGAAAAGTGGCAGATTTGACCGGATTTCCAATTTTCGGGGAAGCCAGGGTGCCAGATACATCAAATGCCAATATTAGTATTGCAAACGAAAGCAAGCCTCCTTGAGAACGATGTGCCATATTGCCTGCCAGTTTAAAAATCTCAGGTTACTTGATGCATATACATGTAGAGTATAATAGAATATAGAAACCAAACAAATAGATAAGCCGGCTTTGAAATTTAAGTTGCAAAACATTTTTTAAATATCATACCAAACATAGTAATTACTCAAAAATGTTTTTCGTGTTAACAAATGAAGAAAGCTTCTCCCAACAGGTTTCAAGTTCGAATCAGATTATATATTCCTTGTAACAGTATAAGACAATCAATATTTTAATCATTCATATAGGCTCAAAAAATATATTTTCCTAGGGTAGAGTTTCCTCAAATCCAAAAAAAATAATTAGAGAAGGGCTATTTATTCTAAGTATCCGACTGTTAAATTAATGGTTTTAAGAACTCCATATGTATAAACAAAATGATTGGCTGAAGCTAGTTCGCCCCAATTTTTCCCCTCCATTCTTCTTTATTTATATATTGCTATCCAAACCATGGGATTAATTTTGTTCTTGGTAAACCCCTCCTGGCTAATCGAATTCCCTGCAGAATTATGTGTTCATGGCTTTTCATATGATGATCACCACCATGGATTTAAGTAAACAAAGATGAATATGTGCAGATGGAATTCTAATAAGCTAGCATGGTGACAGTTAAGGACAATGAACCACAGAAAAATAATTAAAGCAGACATCAAAATATGCCAAATATACTGGCTATGCTGTCATCTAAATCTCAACGAGGTTTGAATTCCATTATTCCAGATCATATTTTCTGGGAAAAAAAGGAGAAAATAACGTATGAACCAAATAAAGAAAAAAAATTATTCCAAGATTCAGCAACCTACTTTAAGAAACACAGTAACCTTTGGAAACTCAAATAGCAAAGGTAGCTTAATCCACGTGGAAGAGACTAAAAATAATAATAATAAAGTATTCTAAATAATTAATTATGAGTCATTTGCTAAATTTAAAGCCAGCTCTGTTATTAGCAACTCCCTTCCTAAATGGCATAAAATATATATGTGCACTGGTAAATCCATAACTATCTATAAAAGCACGAACTCGTTGTCGAAACATTTGTTTCTAAAATATAGATTCTTATGCATATTGTTTCTAAAATTTTAAATAATACGAAAAATAGAGTATGTTTTCTTGATGATCAATATAGAAATAAACCTGTAAGAAACATGTAAATCAAGATATGAAGAAATGAACATGCATACCAAGATATGAAACGTAGTCGTCTTTAGTGCTGACTAAGCTTCCTTCCTTGTTGAGCCTTTTGGATTCACAGGATTGCAGACTTCTTGTGTCGTCTCTCTTTTGCTCCGACAGATTAATGTCTTCCACGAAAAAAACCAGAGAGAGAGAGAGAGAGAGGTTTGTGGTAACTTGGTCGAGTTTAATTATGCAGAAGACTCTCTGCGCTCTTAAGGGAAAATAAGAGGGAGATGTTGGCGTGTGAGAAAGCGCCACGTGTATATAGTTAGAGGTATCTACTGTGATTTTGAACCGGAAAGGTCAAAAGAGGGGTATTTAGGAATGGGGTTCGATGGATGATGTTGACGAAAGGAGAAGATAGCCTAAGCCATGACGTTCATAGTTTGGAGCCTGTTTGAGCACGCCTCTTCTTTTTCGGTGGTTGTCTAAGAAGTCGGCATAACAAATCAATTACTAATTACTAATTACTAATTACTAATTACTAAATAAATGTACAATGGGAGTCGAGGCCTTATGACCTAATCCTAAATTCCATTTCCCAGATCTCTTGATTTTTCACTGTAAATGCCAAATACTAATTAACCATTCAAGGCATAGTAATGATGTATTAAGTGTCAATTCAAAAGAGTTTTTTTAAATATATATATATATATTAATATTAATTTTTGTTTTTAATTAATTAATTTTTGGTTTTTTTAGATTATTTTGATGTGTTGATATGAAAAATAATTTTTTTAAAATAAAAAATATTATTTTATTGTATTTCTGAATAAAAAACACTTCAAAAATCAATCTCAATCATATTCCTAGACAAACCCTAAATCAATTAATCATTTAGTAGGTAACCCAATAGTGTGACTTTATACTTCACCTGATCTCGGGTATAATTTTTGTAATTGCTAATATGATGGTAACTGAAAATTTATATGAGATTAGTTGAGGTACGCGAAAGTTGGCTTAGATAATCACATTAATTAAAAAAAAAACTAAATCAATGCACTCTTTTCATGTTGTGTAACATCCATTATTTTTTTGCTTGTTTCAACAACAAAAAAGCCTTAGAAATACATTATATTTTGAATAATAAAAATTATTGATTAAAGTGTTTTTTTAATCTATATAAATTCTAGATTAGAGGTTGATTTGATACTACACTAGTTACTCTTTAAGGCATAAATTGACTAATGTGATAGCAATTTATCTCGTTTTCAAGATATAAAGAAAAAGAAACACCGGAAGCTTCTATAAAATATAAAGTGAAAAATTGACCTTAAGATTATAAATTTTGTAAGTAGTTGTTCAGTATTGCAATCCAATCGTGTTTATTTTTTTAAAATAATTTATTTTAGAGCTTTTTAGCTTTTTAATACCAAAAATAAAAATTATTATTTTAATATATTTTTTTAAAAATACATCTACCATACTTTCTTTAAATAGAATATAAACCAGCAACTTTACATTTTGAGGACTAGTTGCACTAATGACATTGCATTCACATAGCAAGGCAGTGGACTATAGAATACTTAATTTTTGTCGATCGGTAAATTATTGCCCTACATAAACTACACGACAATAAATATAACAGACCAAACAAATAATGGACGGCTTTGCTTGTTTTTTTATGACAAAAGATGACAGTAACGCTCTAGGTTGCCGCTGAAATCTGTTTTTTTTTTTTCTTCAAAAAACATTTAAAATTATAATTTTTATATCGTTTTTCATTTACTAATGTTAAAAAATAAATACTAAAAAATAACAAATTATTTAATATATTTTTTAAAAAGAATCGCTATTATAAAAGATGCAAGGAAGCGTATATGGGCGGCGATGGAGGATCGTAGATCTGGTATACCGGAAAATAATTGCCCTTGCTTGGTGTAACTAGGTGTAATCATATATAGAGACTTGTAATTTCTTCAAAGAAAAGAAAAGTGTATTATTGATTAATTAATATAGGTTATCAATTGATGTGATGCGATGTCATATATGTCTAAAAGAATCTATTTATTTTTATCGGTATTCAAGTTAGAAACATAACAAAAATATAATTATTGATGATTAAAAATGATATATCTCACACAAAAATTTAATTCGTGTGTTCAAAATAGAAAAACTATGTATTGTGCATTAAAATTGCGAGTACAAAAAAATAAATGTAAAAAAAAAGACAGAAAGAAAAGAAAAACGTAAAAAAGAAAAAGAAAATTGTAGTAATAGCTAGGCCAAGAATGACGTCACTGTTTGAGAGTACATGTTTTTTTTTATAAACAATATGAAAATTATATTTTATTTTTATTTTTTAGAAACTGTTTTTAAAATTAAAAAAATCAGAAAATAAATTTAACATATATATTTTTTAATTTTTCTAAATTTATTTTATAAACACAATAACTACCCATTCTACATCACAACAGATGACTCGGCTCGAGCTCATAGAAGTCGTTGTGGGCCTGCTTGTAATGAAGTAACTTGGGCCAGATTGCGAGTGGCTGGCAAATTCTGAGAGTATATTTACTTTTTGGACATCAACCTAAGGATATATTTATATTAATTTTCGTACATCAAGATTAATTGTCCGAGAGTATATTTGAAGTTATTTTTTAAAATGATTTTTGTTTAGAAATATATCAAAATAATTTTTATTTTTTATTTATTTTTTAAATAATTTTGAGATTAACACATGAAAATAATCTAAAAATATCAATTTTTTTTAACTTAAAATAAAAATAAAAATATTTTATTTTTTCTTAAAAATATTTTTGAAATGCAATTACAATGACAAAGATGAGAAGTCCTTATCTGATTCCCAGAACATTGAGCAGAAAATTGATCTCAGAATATTTGAGTTCAAGGACAGCATTCTATGCTTCTATTGAGTTCAAGGACTTGATCGAAAACTTGAGGAGTAGAGGACTAGATTAATGGAACACAACAAGTTACAGGACTAAGAAAAAAAGCCTTTTAACCCTCAACGGTTCTGTAGTAAAGTGCTCTCCATTTCCTATTATGGGATGGTTATTCATGGCTAAAGGTAGAAATAGGAGGCCAAAAGAACGGAAATTTGACCCCAAAAACAGCAAGCGGGAGGAACGAACAGCATAGGCTGAACCCACCGAATTCGCTGCAATTTTATCAAGATTTGTATCCAAGGACTCTCTCTTTTCTCTCTGTGTTCTCCACTGAAAGAAAAAAGAAAAGAAGAAATGGGAAGTAAGGAGCCAGCAAAGGAAAAAAGAGAAAAAAGACTCCAAGAAATTTCTCTTCTCCGCACCATTCCTTACTCTGATCATCAAAGGTACCTATATATTAATATTATTTTTATTGCTCATCTTGTCGTAGATCTTTCTATCTCGTGTTTTCCTGAAAAGATTATGTTTGTAGGTGGTGGTCATCAGAAACTGTTGCTGTGGTGACTGGTGGGAACAGAGGAATAGGATTTGAGATTGCGAGGCAACTGGCAGACCATGGATTGTCTGTTATCCTGACATCACGAGAAAGTAGCGCAGGCCTTGAAGCTGCCAATGTCTTGCGAGAGTTGGGTTTGAGTGTGGACTTCCATCAACTTGATGTCTTAGATTCTTTATCCATCAAAACGTTTGCTGAGTGGATACAGAAAACTCACGGTGGATTAGATGTTTTGGTAAGTTGACTGCACTTTAGTTTTCAAATCTAGAGCTGGTTATACTATAATTCCATGTTTTATGCATGTTATTACGTGGATATATATTGTCCTGAATTTCTTTGATCTGTCTTACGCATATTATTCCTTTTGCAGGTGAATAATGCTGGTGTTAATTACAACATGGGGTCTGACAATTCTGTTGAAAATGCCAAGAATGTTGTCGATACAAACTATTATGGTATCAAAAATGTCACTGAAGCTCTGATTCATTTGATGAGACCTTCTGCTGTAGGTGCTCGTATTGTTAATGTAAGTTCGCGGCTTGGAAGACTAAATGGCAAACGAAACGTAAGCAATCCTTTCATCTTCCTTAGCCCTCTCTCTTAGAAATAGGATTGCTTGAGCAATGTTGATTTGATTTTTTTTTCTTTTTTCAATTCATGTTAGCCCAACGCTATGCATGTGCATGAAGATAGACTCTTTTAACTGGGAAAGGTCTGGAGCATATTTAAAATGCAATTCATGCTAGTCTTTTGTGTTGGCTGTCACCTTGGAAGAAGGGGTAATGCTATCGAATTCTTGGACTGGCTTTGGCCATGATTGTTTGCCTGCATCATTATAAAATCAGCGGTCCTTCTTTTTCGGCAATTTGAGTACAGAAAGTTATTGTGCTGCTCCTGTCATTTTCATAGAATAGGATCTGATTGTAAACAGAAAAGGGAATGTCAGGTACTCTACCATTGAGTAAATACCCAGTTCCTGCCAGGAACCAAGGAAAAGGAAAGACAAATATAAATTAATAAAGAAGAAAGGAAAGTATATAGGAAACTCCATTGTCATTGCATTGTATCTGTAAATTGTTCAATGAGCCCGTTTCTGAGATTCAGCTATCTCGTAAAGAGTGGTGCCAGAAGGGTTTTTTTTTTTATGTTACTGGTACATGTTCTTTAAACTTTACTAAGCTAATCGACATTTGGGTGACCTTAACAGAGACTTGAAGACAAAGATTTGAGAGAGCAACTAGCCAGCCTGGAAACACTTTCAGAGGAACTCATTGACAGGACGGTGTCTACTTTCCTACAACAAGTAGAAGACGATACGTATACTTCAGGTGGATGGCCTCAGGTGAACACTGATTACTCGGTGTCAAAACTTGCAGTTAATGCTTATACGAGGCTAATGGCAATGAAACTGTCCGATCGGCCTAATGGTCAGAAGATATATATAAACTGTTACTGCCCAGGGTGGGTGAAGACAGCTATGACAGGCTGGGCTGGTAATGTATCAGCTGAGGACGGAGCTGATACTGGAGTATGGCTGGCTCTGCTTCCAGACCAAGCAATCACAGGGAAGTTTTTTGCAGAGAGACGTGAGGTAAACTTCTGAGGCGATTAGGCTGAAAGATGCCGTCAGGTTCCTGATCTGTTTACATTCTTTTGATCAACTGTTGATACATAACATCCAAAGGTAAAGAAAATGTTAAATCCAGTAGAGACTGGAGAGGGTAATAACATCAGCCTGCATTTTCTAACAATGGTGTTGCCTTGTGGATTCTACTTGTGAACGAGAGCAATTACCAAGCCAGTGGAATGGAGATTCATGTACTTAGATTGCCAATCTTCTTAATATCTAGTAGGGTATGTCAAGCACCATTCAATAACCAATTTACTTAAAGAATTATTGTATGTTTCTTGAAATTACTCAAGGAAGTGATTAGCCTCAAAATATAACCAAGTCGTCCTGTTTCTGTGATTTTCAGCTGGATAAAGTTGGATTTTCTCCTTCAGTTGTTACCTTGACGTTTTTGTTCAAGCTGTGTCGATTTCACCTGCAAATTTTGATTTTTTCTGGTCTGTCAAGATGTTCCTTTTCTAGCTTTCAACTGCAAATGATCCATTTTCTTTTCATGAAAAGATGAGGAATGTTAAAGCTTAATTGATGATAAAACTAGGGGATATTTCTTCAGCAGTCGTAACTGGTTGCTGGTTACCGTAAAACGGGCTGATCTGACCGTCGAACGTTAACCATAACTAGTTCATGAGAAGAATAAATTACGGATTTGGCTCTTCTCATGTTCTTGAGAGCATGATCTATCTATCATAATCATTCAATCCACATCTCTGGAATCAAATCAACAATCGTGATTTTTATTCATGCATGAATAGAAGTTGGTAGTTAATAGAAAATGCGATCGAGTAATCATTTGATTCTAAGACAAAATCGAACCAATTAGAGAGAGACTTGATGAACAAGTTAATTCAACAACATAAGGTTTTACTATGTAGCGACAGATATCTCCTGTAATTTTAACATAGAGGGTGAAATTCACGACAAGTGAATAATGGGGATTGGAAAAGAAACATTGAAACTATAAATTAACAAATATAAATTCATAAATAAATTAAATATTTAAAATATATAATAAAATTCCTCCTATAATTTTATCTATTTCTTTAAATTTTATGTAGAAGATTAATTTTTGAGTTTGGGGGAAACTTTTTTCTTTTGGGTTCGCGGGAAAATAAATTTTCTTTTCTTTTATGCTTCTATTTTTATTTTTCATATTACTAAATAATTAAAAGTTAAATTCTTTCATCTTCATTTTTATATTAAACTGATAGACTTTATCAAGAAATAAATTAGAAGAACCGCACATGTTTTTATCCAATAAAACTATGTTATTTCAGAATAAATAGTTTCAAGAACATGCTCAAAATTCATCAATGCTAATCGTACTCTCAAAATTGCTACTTTCTAAGAACTTTTATTTTGGAAAACTGATTTATGCGAGGAAGAAAAGATAACGAAAAATTAATAAATATTTTTTCATTGATATAATTGCTTTAAATTCTTTTCTTTTGTGACGTCTTTAAAGAAAAGTAAAATAATTAACAATCGTTCGTTTCTGGTCCCTAAACAAACCAACATATTGTGCTAAAAACAAAAGGAAAGAAAGAAAATAAAATCCAAAAAGAAGAACGGAGGAACACCATGTATGCGGTGCACCTTCCAACAACGTAGCATTGCATCTCAACCCTTAACCGAACCTAACTCCATCCAATGCGGCGACATGTGTTTCGAAAATTATCCTTAAACGACAGGTCGTCACATAATCCCTTGCCTATTTAGCTCTTTATTTTTTGCTTGTTGCCACAGAAGAAGATGATCAATAAAATGACTAGCTTGAGAAGAGCTCTGGTTAACGTCCACCGTATCCTCAACTCCACCACCACACCCAAACACATATCAGCTACATCTCCTTTAAGGTACCTATAATTTTTTACCTTTAAATCTCGATTCTTTTAATGTTATTTAACTCTAAAGATTTACACTTCTTTGCCTTTTCAGGTCTCAACATGGGCTGTTTTCACGTTATTCAACGTTAAACAACAATGATAATAAAAACCCATCATTGGATATCGACCTATCTAATGAAGAAAGCAAAAGGAGAATATGTAACAGGTATTCTTATCTGATTTTTTAAAATAAAGTTTTCATCTTTTTAAGATTTTTGCTGTTGTTCTTGTGTTTATGACATGAACTGATTATTTTGTTTTTATGTGTTTTAAGGTTGTTGTATAGGAGCAGACAAAGAGGGATTTTGGAGCTGGATTTGGTTCTGGGGAAATGGGTAGAAGAGCATATTTATTCATTGGATGAAAATGGTGTTATCGCACTAATTGATGTTCTTGATTTGGTAAAAAAATAATTCTTCTTCACTTCATTTGTTGGTCAGCATGAGTTTTTATGAATAATTATGGTTTTAGTTTTAATTTTGTTTCTTTTAGCTTATTTTCTGGTCTTTGTTCTAACCACAAAATTAGTTTCTTCTAATCACTTCGATTGGTGATAATATCAATGATTAGCTTATTTAAATTTTCTCACTTGAAGCTGGTTCTCAATGTGAACTTTGATCTTGTGTGAACTAATTGGGTTTAAGGTGGTTTTAATGTTTAAAAAATTGCAACATTAAGGGAATTTTAATGGCTCAAAGGTAATCTTTGAATTCTGAATTAGATATTATCAATTGGAACCAAAGTATTACATTTTCCACAGCTCTTTGGTTCTGATTTTTGTGTTGTACGTTACGCAATGGTATTTGATCGGATTATTTTCTGTTAAAGGTTTTTTGACTGAATATATTTATAAACACCAAAGTTTTAACCTTTGACGTAAGCCATACTATTCTCCTATATCCAACCCAAGCCACGAAGCTAAGATTGATTCTTTATTAAAATGTCTGATGTAGGCTTGTGATGAACCTAAAGACCTTCAGCAGGTTTTCACTCCATATATTCATTGTATAAGAAATGCATGTTGTCCTTTAAGCTATTACTGTTATGTGATTATTTGAGAGCTTCTTTAGTAGTAATTGGTTCGAGTGGTTTTTGTTTGTGAAGTGAACTTTGAACTAGCGTGGGAAAGTTTTAAGGTAGTTTTGATGTCTCAGATAGTGAAACTTTAACTTAGTTTTATCACCTCAAGGGCAGGCTTTGAGAATTTTATGTAAACATTGCCAATTGGAACTGTTGTATTGCGGCTTCCATTGCATTTTGGTTCTACTTTTGTGTTGTTTTTTATCAGCTACGTGTAGGGTTAAATATGATTTATGTTTCTGATTTTGGGGGGTCTTTATAAGCTTTGAAATTACAACATTCATAACAATAAAAATTGTACATTACTTTGTATACAACGCTCTTCTTTCAGACCTCTGCAGATGCACAAAGATGATTCTAATATATAATTGCCTTATCCAAGGCTTGTGTTGAGTCCTGACCTTAAAACCCTTTAGCAGGTTTAACTCTGTGGAGCGACTATATGCACAACTTGGCGCATTTGCTCTTTTGAGTATTTTGTTATCTATAGTATTATGGAAGAGCATCTTCAGTAGTACTTAATTTATGCTCTCCTCATACAACTTAAGATTTTAGCTTTTGGTGACAAGTTCTATAACAAATCATGTGTGGCAAAATCCCCACAGTTTGCCCCCAGTGTCTCATAGTTGTTTCTAGTTATCTACCAAGTATAGATAGTATTCAGTGATTTAATGCAGATTCCATCAACTGATCAGATCAGTCAAGAAAAGCTGTAACTGTTCTCTTCCACATTATCCAAACACTTACTGACATTTTTATGCTATATTGAGGGATAGCAAAAATGTTTGTCTAGTCACTTGGAACAGAGTCCACAATAAGATTGTTTCATATAAGTTTTCTTGCCTTGCATATTTGATGCTTAGGTACAAATTATGGTAATGCCAAAAGAGAGTATTCTCGTGGTTTTGCTTTGACATGTTACTTGATGAAGGCCGGGCATAATTGCATGGTCTGAACTCTGAAAGTGAAAAGTCTTTTGATGGGTGTTTAGGATTTGCGATTGAATACATTGTTTTGCTTCTGCAGGAAAATCCAGATCTTTGGAAATGGTTAACTGGACAGGAGCAACCCCCTGAAACATTGAGCATCAATCCTGTGAGACATTTAGATAGCCCTTAAATTGGTTTTCCTCCAGATTCATCTTTTCCCTTTTGAGTTGCATGCTCACGTGGTTTATTTGCTGTTGTAGGTATTCTCTGCCGTGCGTGACAAGATCATGAACAATCTCAGCAGCCATGCTGCCCCCGAGACACGGGCAATACCTGGACAGCCATGGGTAAGAGGGTGGGATGATATCAAGAAAAGTGATGGCGGCCCTGTGGCTGGAAACCAGTAGCGCTACTGCTAACAGGAAGTTATACACTGCTCATCAGAATATTTTAACGAGTCATAATGTATTTATGTGTGCTCTTACGAGTACTGTAATTGTTGTTATTTCTTCTCATAACTAGCAAAATAAAAAAAGGACGATTGACTGTTAACAAAAGAGGAGCTGTATCTGCAAGCCTTGCATTTCACACCCTTATAGTTAGATTATTTGAAGCAGGAGGTTTTTTAGGGTAAATTATTTGTTTCTTTAGTTATTTTTTTCCTATTTAATTTAGAAAAATAATTTTCTATATGGTGTATTTATTATTTTCCTATTTAGTTAAGGAAATCAAATATATTTTATTTTTTCTATTTAGTTTAGGAATCCTTAGAATCACTATAATTATTTTTTTTTCTCTTTCACGATAGACCAGGATTAGAGGATAACATCATATTGAAACAAGCAGCTATTGAGGCAGACATCAAAACTAAATGTTTGTTTTGGATTGTAGGTGCAGTTAATTTTAAAAGTATTTTTTGTTTAGAAATGTATAAAATGATATTTTTTAATTTTTTAAAATTTATTTTTGATATCTGTAGTAAATATGAAAATGATTTAAAAATAATAATTTTTTTTCAATTTAAATTAAAAATTAAAAATTTTCAATTTATTTTTAAAATACTATTAAAATCGAGTGACAAATATCTCCAAATTGCAGCCGCGAGGCAATTTTGATGATCGAAAGTTTTGTTGGGCTGAAAGTGGAATTTCCCATTTTGATGTCAGGATGAAACCACATCATCCGCTGTATCTTTTGTGGACCTTATTTATTCACCCTGTTACTTTCTTGTGCTATCCTCTCTTGCCACCTGATTCATCGTTACCTGGTTCATTGAACTGTACAAGAACAAGAGGAATGGGCTCTATAGTCAAACCTCTATCTCTCATTCTCCCACTAGCCTTCTCTCTTTGTTTCTCACTACTATCATCAAAACCAGCAGACCCAACTCCAGCTCCATGGCCACACCAATTCCACTCAGTACTCTTCATGAATAACAACGGCTCGCTTCAGGTGGTGGACCTCTGGTATGACTGGACTAATGGCCGCAACTTCAACATAATCCAGAACCAACTTGGAAAGCTTCTCTATGACCTTGAATGGGATAATGGCACCTCCTATATCTATACTTTAGATTCCAATCAAGAATGCAGAGTCTTACTTTTCCCAGTTGGTGTTCTCCGCCCCAATTGGCTTGAAGGTGCTACCTATCTTGGGCAAAAAGAAGTTGATGGCTTCCTCTGCAATGTGTGGCAGAAGGTGGACTTTATTTGGTACTATGAAGATGTCATAACAAAGAGACCTGTTCACTGGGTCTTTTACACAGGTGCTCCTTCTGATACTATCTCCTTTTAACTTAAATTTTAACCAATGACCATTTCTTTTCATCATTATCTGTTGTTTATCAAGTTCATATGCTATAGATTGATTGGTATAATTAGATTCTGGTTATTTGCTAGAAGTGTGATTATTAGGGCTTTTTGATGATGAAAATCTATGGATTTGCAGGAATGACTGCTCATGTGATGACATTTGAAGTGGGGGCGGTGCTAGAGGACCCAAAGTGGCAGGCTCCTGTTTACTGTTTCAACGAGTCTGAGAAGAAAGAGAACGCTGTCTTTAAATCTGTGGTTAGTCATGGATTATCTCGTGCAGGGTTGATGACAGGATAGTTTAATATTTCCATGCTGTACTGATTGTCTCTTATGAGCTTCATTTCTATTGCATCTTAATAAACTTACTGATTCTATTACAATTGATTTTCAATTACATCTTCAATTACTTTCTGATGCCTGACAGAAGAATTAGTTCCCAGAATTTTCCATTGCAGTTATTCTTCCAGGTATCTGAACTGCCAAAATTTCTGGGAAACAAAACTGGCAAGTGGTGTCATTATAGAGGGCTCAAAACTTTTCATCTGTGAACTTTTTTGCCTAAAATATAAGGAACACATCGCCACCTACTAGTGAAGAAAGGTACAAGTGTAAGAAAAAGAAAGCTACAAATACCTATTAATCTGTCTGTTTTTTGCAGTCTGTGTCTTGATGCTCGGCCAAGTAGACTGAGACCATGCTCTCCCCATAATCTTGAGCTTCGGTAAACCCATGAACTTTCTCTACCAGAAACTTTTTAGATTGTTGGATAGAGGGGTCAAATAAACACAAGCCAATTCTCCTTTCAACTGGCTGGAGATTAGTAATTTCCATTAGTATAATTTTATCGTGTTTCCCAAATTCTTAAAGGCTTCAGCATTGCAGTCATAGCCATTGGATTTTGTCGTCCACTTCATAACAATAGCTTTGTCTATGAATCATCCTAATCTTGGACATCCAAAATGATCAAATACAAAGGTTTCCCTTGCAGGGATTGACAACCAACACAAAAGATTTCTGTTTCTGAAATTTTCATCCTGACACCAAACCATCCATTAAAATACTCAAAACCAGCATCACATCTTGTGCCAGAAGACACAAGTTCTCATTTTTTTAAAATGGTTCTCAACTTCCTAATTTTCGGGAAGGGCTAATTTTTTTTTCATCCGCAATAGTTTTTTTTGCCTGAAGTACTATTAAACATGAATGGCAGTAGTAATTAAAGAAAGACAAAATGAAATTAAATGAAAGCTACAAATATCTAATAATATCTGTCTAATTTGTACTGTCCATGTTTTCTTATTATTAACATGGATATTCGGTAATCTTGTGTTTTCTATTATTAACATGAGTATTTAGGTAATCTTCACGTATCTCAACTAATCCCATCAACTCTGAAGTTGATGACCATGTAAATCTATAGTGGTTATTATATTAGTAACTATAGGGCTCGAACCTGAAACCACAAGAAAAAATATACCTCTTAATCTCAAACTTTTACCACTGGATCACACCTTTAGATTGTTGTATTGTCCTGTTTGGTGTAGCCAAAGCCTGAAACCATGCTTTCCCATAGCAACGAGCTTCTTCGAACTCTTGAGCTTTATATACTGGAAGCATTGCCAATTGTTGGGAGGAGGGATCAAACAAACACGAGCCAATACTCTTTTCTTCTGGTGGGATTTTTCTATCTACCATTTATGTAATTTTTTTATCATTCCAAATCCCGAAAACTGGCTTGCATTTTGCGACCTATATGTGAATCTATCAAGTAATGTTTTGTGAACTTTATTTTCCTTTCAAACATCATAACCACTCTCATATCGTGAACATCGTAATGGTGAGCAACCTAATTTTATTTATTTATTTATTTTTTAAAAATATCCAAAGTAAAAAAAAAAAACCTTGCAAGAGTGTGATTTTAAAATAAACTTCTGGTTATTGCAATATAATTGAAGAAACTAATGTTATTAATATTTAAACTTGCTTCATCAGTTAAACTATCATGTATAAATATTCAAACACTACACTAAGCCTGCATGTTAATTGATCGCTATATTATAGTCCAATTTATATGTGATTTAAAAAATATTTGGATTTATATTATTTACTTGGAAGCACATATCCATCAAAATGGGGATAAATTTGTGCTTTAAAAAAACATTTAAGTAAATAAAACTTCAACATTTTTTTATTTAACTCGATGCTTCCCCAGTCGACGGGGAAAAGAAAAGACAGTTCATTTATCTTGCGAGAATGATCACTTCCCATATGTAAAATCAACCACAGTATGTAAAGTTATCGCTTCAAATTATTTCACCAATTATTCTTGCCCCCATCTGTGTGTAGTTTAAACAATTTTGTTCGGTTGTATAGTTAACATGTAACATTTGCTATTAAATTTACCATCGATGAACTCGCCATCTGGATGATAGTTGAGGTATGAACCAATCATAATTTGCTAACCATCATGGGATTTGATAGGTATAGACGGTGGTGGAAACAGCTGGGAGGACTTGGCATAGTGGGAGTTGTAGCCTCAAGCAATCTAATTTAGGTCAATATCATCCCTCTTTCATCAGGAAATGGAATGGGTTTTTTTCATAGGTGATGCTTCTTCACAAGGAGATTTCTTGAAATTTCTAACCTTGTTAATGTTGCAATGCCCCATCAAAGCTTATTCCCTAGATTCTCTCTGAAGAAATGGGAGAAGCTTGTCTTATCCCCAACTCTACTTACTAAGCTTAGGATCTCTTAACTCTGTGTGTTGTTACTCGGAATGATAAGAAGATAAAAAGTTATTCAGCTATTAGAACAATGGCAGCAAAAAGTGATATTGAACATATGTTGTGCTAAATGGAATAAAAAATACAAGAAAAGTTCTATGAACTCCAGCATTCACATGATGACATTCGTTTTACTCTGGGGTTTTGAAGGAGTTGCTGCCATTCAACCTGGGAAGGAATTGTTGATGTAGAAGTATAAGCCAGCAAGAACTACAATCCCAACCACCACTGCAATCGGCAAAGCTCGCCTGACAAGTCCAAATTCAAATTAAAGGGCATGGATTATAGCATGAACAAGCTATAAAGCAAGTACAAAATGAAGATTGCATTTTTCACCAGTTGTGAAGAATAATGCATACCCAATTGCTTCATCTTTCTGGATCTGGGCTTTACGTGCTTTTCGAACATCTTTGTCATTAACATTTTTTGTCACAGCAGGCATGTATTCCCTAAATCTCCTTTTAGGAGCACCACAGACTGCAAAGCATAATTTATCTCAGCATTAGTCCAACCTTGTAATTATGTAATCCAAACAGACCTAAAAAAACTAACTAAATCTCCCTCACTTCTTTATTTTGTCAAGTGTCAACGACTTTTCAGGCGTCTCGCTTAGGATTAGATAGCAATACTTAAATAAACCAATGAAATCAGCACTCTGTGGATAAGGCTATCTAGATTCAATTAGGCCATTATAAAGTAACACCACTGCTTACAATTTGATGCAATTAGGCCATTATAAATGCAAGATATCACCACTAATAACAATAACTAGACATGATCAGTTGACTGTGTGAGGGATGGCCATACGACAATTTTTCTTCAGTGGAAATTGAACATTCCAGAGATGAAAGTAATTTACCAGGGCAGAAGTAATTATCAGGCAGTTTGTCAAAGGGTTTCCTGTCATTGTAAATATACCTGCATCACCATACTCAATTAATTATACCAAATCCTGTTCATATAGCTTCCAAATGCTCAAACCAGTACTGTGCAAGAAATAAAAGAAAAAAGGGAAAATAATCATACCCGCAATCTCTACAGATGTAGGCTTGCTTGGTTGCAGCACGCATGGAGAATCTTGGGGCAGCAGATGCAAGAGACTGCTGCTGATTGTAAGAAGCGATCAAGAGGTGGAGTGAAGGAGAAAAGAAAGATGATTTCAGAGCAAAACGATCAGCTGGTCCCTTAAGGCCAACATTGTTGCCATTAGGAGCTAAAAGAGAAGGAAGTGGCAACGTTTTTGCGGCTTGAAACCTTGTTGGTGCATGCAACTGCACCGCCATTTTTGCAGGACTTCTTCCTTTTCTCTTCTTCTTAGTCTGTCGTCGTTTAACAGTGATGATGATAGAAGAAAAGATATAGAGACAAGTGAGTGGTGTGTAGAGAGGTAAATAGTGTAGGATCAAGGAAGTTTGGAGAGCGAATGGAAGCGTGGCTTTCATGCTCCCCACACAAGCTTCCTCTACCCACTTCTTTTGGGCTTTTCCTTATCTTGGTCGCACAATGTCGTGGGACAATTCGGTGCCTATAGTTTTTTTTATTTTCTTTTTAAGTTCATATATGCAAAAAACATTATTGACACTATAGGTCAATGATTCTAATTTAAAAATAATCAATCTTTGTTTGATTATTATTTATTTTTATACATAATTAAAATTTTATTTTAAAACCCAAAGAAAAATATTAATAAAGAATAAGCTTTATGTAAAAATGAAAATATAAAAATCAAAACTTTCATGACAAAATAAAATAAAATAAAACTATATATTTACCACCATCATATATGCTTCATCAACTTAATCATCACTTTATCCTTCATAATATATTATTAGACTAACTCTTAATCTATAAGACTCA